>JANHGN010027516.1:0-16657 GCA_024605025.1 Megaceryle maxima | reverse complement strand
AGCCACCACCTCTCTGGTCAGCCTGGGCCAGGCTCTCACCACCCTCAGCACCAACAATTTCTCCCTTCTCTCCAGCCTGAATCTCCCTCTTTTAGTTTAAACCCCTCACCCCTTCTCCTGTCCCAACAGGCCCCACTAAAAAGATGCAGTAGGGACAATTCTTCTGCAAAGGACACTACAAGCAGAAAAAGTCACCAGCTCTTTGAAATCAACCCAGCTACTCTTAGTACCAGACATAGACTATTTCAGGGCTCTTAGTACTGGCCTAACTTTAGGCTTTGCTTAAGCCTTTCTGGCTGTAACAGATACCGGTGAGCAACACAGTTTCTTAAAAAATCCTCTTCCCAGTTTCCATCAGCACTCAGGCTTAAAAGTGCTGCGGACACAGGGCTGGCACCTGCCTGGCATGCCCACACCTCTCCCTATTTTAATACATAACCCTCAGGAAGGGGATTAATAAATATACATGTTTATTAATGCTGCTGCTTGTGCTCACACCCTCGGTTTCTTGAAATAGAGGATGCAGCTCATGATTTTCAAAGTGTCAGTTTAGCATAGGTCCTTCCCTGCTTTTGACAATCCCGTGTATTTTTTGGATGGTCCAAAGTGAATCTGGGGCTGCCAACAGCTGAGCTGGAACTTCCTGTCAGGATAAGTCACTTTTTCAGTCTCTTGCTAAAAATAAATGGTCCACGTGTGCTTTAACTTCAGCAGAAGAAAACCAAGTGTGAGTTTATAGCCTTGCGCTCCAGTCTCTTCTTCTAGTTGGTTTTTTTTTTTTAATTACAAAAATATGAAGCTTTAATTTAAAAAGGAAATCTAATATGTTCTCCTAGGTTAAGATAAGCTTCCAGGAGGTGGCCAGAGGCACGCCTGCCTTTCTGAGTGCCGTGGTGGTGTGAGCTGGATGAACAAAGAGAGGAAACCACCGCTCCAAAGTGCAAGCCACGCTGGCACACGGATCCCTTACAACTTGGAAGCGTGTCCCACTTCTGGTTTAGAAGTGTTTTCCTGCCAGCTGCAGGCTCATTTAGGTGGTGCAAGAGCCATCTGCTCCCTAGGGACCCACCAGTTGCTCTACAAAGCCTGGTCTGGCTTCTTCCACCCGGGTATCTGATGGGACAGGGGCCAGAGTAGATCATGCTTCTCACCACAGTAAGTGGGTTGGTGTCATCTCCTTGCTCTGCCACTGTGGCTCTGAATAGGGCCTGTGCTCAGCCCACACCAGACTGTTTCCTTGTAAGAAAGCTCCTCGTGGCCTCCAGATCGGGGTCAGCTGCAACCCAGCAGATGCTGCTAAATATAACACCTTTGAGATGAGCTTGGGATGTTTTGCATCCTAGGGGAAAATAATCTGGAGCTAACGGCGCTGAGAAGCATGAGGTGTTGCCAAAGAGCTCTCAGGCTTCAAACCAAGCTTGGCTTAATATTCCCAGGGGAAAAAAAATTAAGAGGATGGAGAAGAAGTGATAGCAACGATGCAACTGTTCTGGCATGCAGGGCTGGAGCGGCAAAGAGCATCCATGTGGGGCCACCAACTCCCCAGGCAAAACCAGCTTTATCACAGCCCAAACACTGGCGGGGTTGGCAGGCACGAGGGTGTACTTGGAGAAGCTCTGAGTCTGCAAGTGCTTTCCCTGAGTTTAGGGTTGTTTTTGTTTTTTTTTTCCGTCTTCCTTTTTGAAGTGGTGTTGCCTATTTTAGTAGGCCAGGGCTAATTTCAAGAGGGTTTTTGTTCACTGAGGACCATGTGGAACAGCGTCAGACATTTGTGCTGTGGTTTCTCAGGGTTTCAGGCCAATTTTTTAGCCTGAGAAGGGAAAAACCACCCATTCCTGTAATTAGAGCTGAGGAATTGGGCTCTGTAGGCAGACCTTCCTCCACATGGCATGAGACGGCTGATGAGGTGCTCACTTTCCCTCTGCTCCTTCATTACATCTGCCTGAAGTGCTGCAGAAGTCCTTGAGAAGACACCCGTGGGGCTGAGGTGTCTCCACTGGGAGCCGGACACATTGCCAGGTACAAAGGGGTGCTCAGGCCATCTCTGGTCCCAGGGTGCTCTCCACCACCGCACGGTCCCCACTGGGTCCCTGACACGCAGAGGACCTTTACAACAACCACACAACCCTTTCTACCAGTCCATTCGGCAGATCACAATTCAGAATTATGTCCTTCCCATGGAGAAAGGAAAAAGCGCTGCAAGGTGCACGCTGAACTCTTGGGGAGATTTTGGTTGGTTGGTTTTAGTCTAAAAATGGCACTTCTTGGCTGCAAAGCTGGTTATGGTGCATGCTCAGTCAGTGTCCGATCCTGTACAACTCCTTTTCTGGTCTCTAGGTACCTGGAGCAGCATCTTGACCCCAGTTTGCTATAGGAAGCAGGGAAGTTTTTAATCCACTGAGGCCACACGGTGTCTTGTGAGAGGCACCCCCATTGAGAGGGAACACTGAGCAGCTCCTGCACACCCCCTGGCAGAGCAACCACTGAGTTCAGCTGGGTCCACTCCTCCTCCTCCTCCTTGCTACCCCAGTCACGAAGCATCATCCCCTCCAGGAAGGCTCCCCAGCCCTGGCAGACCAACGCTCGCAGCCCTTCCAGCGTTTCTGTGCCCAGGGCCCTTGGAAGCAGCCTCTGGTGGGTCACGCTGCCCGCCTGGCACCCAGCCTCCTTCCTGGGCACCTCATTCACCCGCTCCCCACGCGGGCAGCTCCAGTGTGGCCCAAGTAGGACCCGATGGAACATTTTTCAGCTCAACATCCCCTAACCCTTGGAGCCTTTTCTTTTGTGCCTTTATTTTTTTAAATATTTTTTTTTCCTCTCCCTGGGTTTTGTAATGGTGACTTTTAACTGTGTTTGTACGGTGCCAGATAAACCATGTCCTTGCCTCTGAATCAGGGGGTGAAATAAGCCACCATGGGTGAAACCAAGGGTCTTAAATACAAGCAGCCACAGGGTAGTTATGTGCAATGAGTTAAAAACCAAACATATAAGCAGAGTGCTGCCTTGAGCAGAGACATCAGGAAGAAGCACAAGACTGCGGAAAAGCCCATCAAGCAAACTTTTTTTTTTAAAAATAAAACCCCAATGTTTTTAAACACAGTTTCCTGTTCAAGAAACTGGACAGAGGAACAATAACCCGTTTGTTGCTGTTCTCTCCAAGCAGTGTGTGCGAGGCCCCATCCAGGCTCAGACGGGGACTGGGACGTCTCCTCTGACCACAGAGGGTTTCGTGAGCCCCTGCACGGCATGAGCACGCGTGGATCCACTGTCTGGCTCCAGCAGGAAATGCTGTTGTTATTGACTCGTCTGTGTGGCAGCAGGAGCTGGGCTGCATCTAAAGACCTGTAAGATCAGCCCTCGGTGGCTTCAGCATGACAGGATGGATTTTTGGAAAGAAGCCCAGCTCGTCTCACTGAGGAGTAGGAGCTCAGGAGATGCTTTTGGGGTATGTGCACCACAGCCTCCAGCAAGGTGGGAGCAAGACAGACCAGGTCTGAGTCCCGATTTTACTCAGAGACAAAAGGATGCATGGAATGGTAACTTGGGGAGGTGGGAATCTGTGGTGAGGATCACAGAACCACTGAATGGTTTGGGTTGGAAGGGATCTTTAAATCTCATGCAGTCCAATCCCCCTGCACCCAGCAGGGACATCTGCAACTGGAGCAGGGTGCTCAGAGCCCTGGCCAACCTCACCTGGAATGGTTCCAGGGATGGGGAAGGGACCACCTCTCTGGGCAACCTGAGGCAGTGTTTCATGGCTCTCATTGTGAAAAATGTCTTCCTTCTCTCCAGTCTAAATCCCCCTCTTTTAGCTTCAAACCATCACCCCTCATCCTGTCACAACAGGCCCTGCTAAGAAGTCTGTCCCCATCTTTCTTACAGACTCTCTTTATGTATTGAAAGGTTGCAGTAAGGTCCTCAGAAGCCTCTTCTCCAGGCTGAACACCCCCAACTGTCCCAGCCTGGCCTCCCAGCAGAGGGGTTGAGCCCTCCCAGCATTGCTGGGGCTCCTCTGGCCCCGCTCCACCAGGTCCCTGGCTCTGCTGTGCTGAGGATTCCAGAGCTGGCCCCAGCACTGCAGGGGGGTCTCCCCAGCGATGGAGGGGATGAAGGATTAGAGGCATGTTGTAAGGCACTGCCCTAAGCCACGCTGCTGCCTGGATAAATGCAACACCCTTATCTCCAGGCCAATAAATGTGGTTTCTCTCATACATTTATACAGAAACCACAGAAAAAACAGCGATCGCTGGGGAATCCCAGTCTGGTAACAACCAACAACACTGCTGTGCTCAACCAAGCCTCTGCAATTATCCCAGAATTCACTAATTTTTTTGCTATGGGCTCCTGGGTAAATTCCTCCCCTGCTCACAGATCAAGCCAGATAAATGGTGTTAAGATGCACAAACTTTCCTTCCTACGGTCCTTTTCCACCCAGAATAGATGTCTGAGAGCCTCTGCTCCATTCAAGCAGCAGCTGGTGCTCCCCGCTGCCTCCAGCAGCTGCTAATAAGATCCCTGGTCTGAGGAGCATCTGCCTGCTGAGACCATTGACAGCATCAGCTTCTGCCACACGTTACGCTTCAGATGCAGAAAAACTTCTAACAGTTGCAATCATTTCAGGAGGCCAAGCCAGAAGTTGTACATCCTTTACCTAACAACATCCAACCTGGAGGAAATTTGGATTAAGAAAAGAAGGGTCTTAAGCCAGTCTAGTGGAAGGGATGAATGTGAAACCTCTGAAATTGTCCCCATAAATTCAGATCCAATAGTCACAGAACCACAGAATCACAGAATGGTTCAGGTTGGAAGGGACCTTAAAGATCATCCAGTTCCAACCCCCCTGCCATGGGCAGAGACACCTCCCCTTAAAGCAGGTTGCTCAAAGCCCATCCAACCTGGTCTTGAACACCTCCAGGGATGAAGCATCCACAGCTTCTCCAGGCTGACTCCCTAAAGAGCCATTAAAAATCTGTGGAGTGAGTGCAGGGAGACAGTGTGTCTTCAGCAGTGACCAAATGCAGGGGGACAATGTGCATCTCACAGGACGTATGTCCCTCAATCATCACCCTGCCATCATCAGAAAAATTCCACACAGAAAGAGGACTGTAGCCTTTTCCATCCTCACTGAGTTAGTTGGGATCTTCTCCTCTCCCGTCTCTTTTTACTAACTCTCACTCATTCAAAAAAGCCATTTAGTCCTCCTCTCTTGTAGGCACCATGGCCCAGATTTTGGAAGACGAATTCCTCTGCATTTTAGCCTTAACAGTGTCCTCTGGCCTCCAGCTCTCATGGGTTGCACACCCCATTCTGAGCACCTTCCATCTGGGCTGGCCATATCTCTGACCTTCTCAACTACTTCCAAGAGCATAAAATCCTACCAGCTCCAGGAGAGAAGAAAAGCCTCTTGGGTTTCCGAGGCCACTGAGGGGCAAATGCAGTATCCAGGTCTTCATAGGAGAAGATGCAAAAGATGCTGCCCAGCAGAGTCACCTCCTGGCTCCCCATGTTGCCCCAAAATCCTGATCTCTGCCATGCTCCCCAACAGTCCCCAGTAGCAACAGGATAGCCACGGCTGCTGTCATAAAACACGCATTGATTCTTTCCCCTTATTGCTCCGAATTAACTCACCCCGGCTTTCCACCTCCTCTGCATACCGACAGCATCTGCATCCTCAAAATCTGCCCTCATCATCCTCCCAAACATTCCTGATTGCTCAGATACTGCCTTGCACTCAAGTTATGACACACTAACACGAGACTATATTGCCCAGCAAACTGGGACACACACACACTGTGGTTACAAGAAAAGACCGAGTGCAAAGCAACCAGCCTTGAATAAAATTGCGTAATGCATGGGAACAGCAAACTTGAGGGGGAAAAAATGAAATAAATTAGAAAAATTCAGCTTCAAGGCTGCCAAAATGGAGCCATTGATTACAGCACATTTGATCCATTTGCATGCAGAGAGCTTTGCTTTGGAGCTGAGATGGAAAGAGAGTCTTAATATAGCTGGAGAGAAAATATCCTTCTTGCACTCTCCTAACTGCACTTTGATAGGAAGCAGCCACTGAGCAGATGGTGCCTATATATAATCACCAGACCTATTATCCCAGCCTCTTTTAGTAATTTGAAGGATGTGATAACCACAAGGAGAGCAGCAAATATTCTCCCTCCCTCCCTTCCCCCTGCTAAGAAAAATACCCACAAACAAAAAAGAAAAAAAAAAAAGGAAATAAAAAAGAAAAGAAAAAAAAAAAAGAAGAGGAAGCTGTAATTATGGTAACGATTAAAAGAATTTCCAAATGAAGTAAATAACTATTTTGTGCACTGCTCCTTTAAACCAGGAGTCAAAAGTTAATTAAACAGCAGCATGTTACTGAGCGAGGAGAACCGCAGCAAGTCCCCATGCAGTTGGGAAGGAGACAGGAGTCACTTCAGATGAATCCAGAAGCCCAGCGTTCCCTTCCCTCCTCGGTGCCCTCCTGCCCCTTCTCTGCAGCTGCTGGTTGATGGCGAGGGGCAGGAGACCTCATCTGTCTCCATTTCTTTACTCGCCAAAGCCCAGAGCTGCTCTGTTTCCAGGGATGAGTGATGGGAAGGTGATTCTCTCCAGGGCTTTCACGCCCCACAGAGATGCTCAGGAAAACATCACGAATGTGATTGTCATCATGTTGTGAAGGGAAGATGCTGATGGGAGGCTGTTGTGGAGGGTTAAAAAGCACTTTTAGCAGGGGTCTGCATGCCTCTGCCATCACGGACCCCCAGCTGCCTGCTGGCCACCCCAGAAGTGCCTGTGGGCAACCAGAAGCCCAGGGTGAGTTGAGGAGAGCAATCCCTAGCCAAAGGCAGCTGGAGGCATTACTCACCAGGCACTTTATGGACCTAAATACTATTAATGCTAATTTAGGAGAGGCTGAGGAGCACCCCTGAGCACCTGGCTCCCAGATGGAGCCCCCAGCTCCATGACAATGGTGGCTCTGGCATTGATGGGACCCACAGGTGCTCACCAGGCAATGGGAACAGCAAAGCTTCCCTTGGGAGAGCAACAAGCTCTATACAATGAGTAACCACAGCTTGCTGTCATCTGCGCCAGTATCTGACAGGCACCAGGGCAGCTGGTAAAATACACCCAGGTCTAGGAGGGTCCATCCATCAACAAAACCTCCCGGCTGACCGATGTGGGAGACTGCTGAGGGGTCTGAGAGAATTACTGGAGATGTCTGACTTTGCTCCACAGCCTGGAGAGCATTAATCAGCTGCGCTGGCAGCTTCTGCACCACTTCCAGGTGAGAAGCATGATTCACTGGCATCAGGAATCTCAAGGACCGTAGGACAATGCACAAAACCATCACGGCTGCTTCTTTACACCCTTCCTTGAGACACCTGGGCTCCTGTGAGGAAAATGGAGCCTCAAGTTTCAAGCTCCTCTGACCTCAACTTGAAGCTCAAGGATGGTCTCCTCCCCACCCCACTGCCAACAGGGCAGTGATGTGCCAACGGCCGAGCAGAACCAGGGCACGTGGTCCCTGCCCTGAGCACTGGCAGATGGTGACTGCACCAGGATTTCACAAGCTGACAGGGTGGGAGTGTCCCCAGGTGCTGCTGGAGCAGAGGTTCCCCAATTCCTGGCCTCATTCCATCCAGGAAGCAGTGGAGACATCGCTCTGTGAGTAGGGTATGTGAATTTGGGAGCGGTGCCCTGTAAAGGAGAAGTGTGGGTATACACAAGGTTGTGTGTGCGAGGTGTGGAGGAAGCAATGGTGTAGTCCCAGAGGATGCAAGCATGATGTGTCATCTGCAGGGACAGCCATGTGTCACCTGCTGACAGCCAGCGCTTTCTCCCTCCTCTTCACTGGCCAACCAGAGCAACCACCACCCCCTTCAGCACTTCCCTGTCCTGGCTGTTTGCCAGGACTACACCAGGCCAGCTTACATGGATTATTGGCCTAAAAACATCATCTGGTGTCACCAGGGCTGGTTTAGGAGCACCCGCACCGGTCTGTACCCACCAGCAGCCAAAAGTAACCGGTCATATCCACACATGCTTATGTGCCACCCATGGCATCATGCAGTGCAAGTCACCACTGAGCCCAGCCTCAGGGTCCCCTCCCCTCTTTCCCTTTGGGACCACAGTATGAGCCCTCCACCTTTTGGTGACACCTCTGTCTCCAAGCATTGTGGCTGATGAGGGGCTGAAAAGAGGCAGGACCACAAGATCCATCCTTGGTGGGGTTTCCAAGCCGTGGAGCTGTGGTGCTGAGGGCCATGGGTCAGTGGTGCCCTGGCAGTGCTGAGTTAACAGTTGGACTCGATGATCTTAAAGGTCTCTTCCAACCAAAATGGTTCTATGTTTCTATGATTCCATGACCCAGCCTGTTGCCCACGTGAAAACCCACTCGCTGCAGCACACTCGTGGGAAGCACGTTCTCTTCCCTGCCCACTCGCTCTGCTTGGCAAGCAGGTATCCATCACTCGCTCGACACCCTGCCTACGGCAGGATGGGCGCAAAGCCCGAAAGCGCTACCGGCTGTAGGCTGCACATATGCCCCCCGTCGTCACTCCCTCCCACATGAGAGCGGAGCGGGCATGGTGGGGAGGACCTCATCTCCATCTCTGTCTGATGCCTGGGGTAATGTCAGCTCTGCTTTGCTAACCTCACACCCCCAGAGCCATCCGCATCTCTCCAAAGCCATCCACTGCAGGCAAGAAACTTCTTCAATGATAGTCTAAGAACCCTTCAGAGATGCATTGTAGGTGGGACCTCAGCACCATGTTGTCCTTTGTCGGTGACCCTCCTTTTCAGCCTAAGACAAAGCAAGAAGAGAGACTCTCTGGGAGCAAAGAGGTGAAGGGAACATGCCAAAAGAGGCTCATAGGAGCAACAGAAAGTGCTGGGACAGCTGAAGTGATGTCTCAAGGGCAGAATAGGTTCTGACCATTGCTCAAGTACGAGAGTCCATCAGAACACTTCTGGATACTGGGTTAAGAAACACTGAACACAGCAACACAGATGCTTAAAGTTGACGGATGGAAGTAGTCCCAAGGCCTGCCCAAAACATCTTCATCTTAAGCCCTTGCAAGCAAGTGTGCAGCAGAAAGCACAGAATCATAGAATCACAGTGGCTGCAGCAGTTCCAGGGCAGAATGGCTCACCTCACACCCTGCTTGGAGATCAGGTCTGGGCTGTGTGGGAGCCAGGCTGATGGTGGGATGACCACACACAGCTAGCCAGTCAACTCAAAACATCCTGGACAGTGGAACAGTTCATGGAGAATGGTGATGGAGGACAAGAGCTTTGGCCCTCTGGGGTCCATTTGCCATGGCCCTCAACGTCTGATTTGCAAGGAGGTGTCCAAAATGAAAACAAAGCTAGCTCTGCCCATTCTCAGTGAGCCATTTCCAATGTTTGATGGCTTCTAGGCTGAGGGCAGGTGATTATTCAGCTCCTTCCTTGCTGAATGGTCTGCAGAGCTGCAGAATGTATCTCCCAGGGACCAAGTGCTTTGAATTTAGGAAGCACTCCCTCATGGAAAGGGTGATTAGACACTGGAATGGACTGCCCAGGGAGGTGGTGGAGTTGCTATCCCTGGAGGTGTTTAAAGAAAGATTGGATGTAGCGCTTAGTGACATGGTCTAGCTGATGTCATGGTTTTGGGTCATAGGCTGGACTTCATGATCTTGGAGGTCTATTCCAGCCTCAGAAATTCTGTGATTCTGTGAATTTACAGAGGGGCCAAGAAATATGTATCTGCTCTTCAGAGCTGGAGTAGAAGCTTATGGTTGGACTCGATGATCTTAAAGATCTTCTCCCAAATAAATGATTCTATGTTGTCCTTGGTCTCAGTCCCATTTGCTGTTGTATTTGTGTGTATTCTGCACGGATTTGAGAAAACAACTCTGCTCACACGTTATCTTTTTGTATGACGACTGTTTTTAAGCTACAGAATTAGCAAGATGTTGTAGTGATGGGACCCTGGCAGAGTGGGTGACTCCTAGAAACATTCTCCCATGGTTATGCGCAACACTAGAGGGCATGAACAAGACAACAAATGCTCCCATCTACCACCACGGAAAAGCTAAAGTGTAATAAAGGCAAATGAGCTATTCCCAGTCCATGAGTAAAAGAGAAAAAAAACCCCAAACACTAGAGGTGTCCCCTCCCAGCAGGGTGAGGGCCAGGGTCCCAAGTCTCACTACGCAGCACAGTGAACCGAAGAACAAGTTTCTGAAGGCAACTCCTGAGTACAAAGAAAACCCCCACCCCCAGCAAAAGCACTAAGTTTGGTCCCTTCACTGTTGGAACTTTGTTGAGACTTTTGCACTCTCTATTATTGAGCAAGAAAACCACCATGTTTTGCTAACTCTGCATGGGAGGAAACGTGTCACCCTCCCTGTCCAAGTCAAACCTACGCTGAGGACACACAATCCCCTTCAGGTGTTGTTGCAAAGCTACACAGAGGAGAACGTTGTGTTTGCAAGCTGCCCATTAGCCCAACACCAGGATGGTCTTGTGGGCTGAAACATGAAGTTATCCCATGTCCAAGCGCAGTTTGGATACTGGGTATGACGACAGGGTGGTCTCCAGTGGTAGGCAGTGAGCTGCTGCACAACAATATAGGGGAGGAAGAGTCAGGAAACCCATGCTCTGTTCATGACAAGTACCTTCTTGGTGGTGTTTCTTCCACCTCAGTTCCCCAATGACCTGGGGAAGAGCTCCACTATTTTCTTCATCTGCTCCCTCACTAAGGAGTCCATAACTGGGGCAAATGTAGGCAAAATCCAGCAAGCCACATAGTGCACACACGTGCCAACATACGGTTTAGTAGCTGCAGATCTGGCTGCAGGGCAGTAGTTGGGATTGAGCCTCACCTGGGATAGAGCAACACAACAGAAAATCCTTCCCAGGACAGCAGGGTCTCCACAAACCAGCAGTGGGTTTGCTCCAGAGCCAGCAGCCTCTGGTGGGGTCTTCACAGAAGAGTCCATGGGATGGTCATTCCTTCTGCAGGGTGCCCTGCTGCCACCAGTATCTCAACATTTCTTGTGGTACAGGGAATTTGATCACCAGTATGTCTTCAGTCTGTCTATGACTCTGAAACTCCAGGGACCTTCTCCTCTTATTGGATGGACATTCCTTGAGAGCTGGCAGGGACAGGGGGAGAGCCATGAATCTGGACTGGCGTGTGTGGAAGGAAGTACACTGGTTGATTCCTTCTCTTCAGCTCTAGGACAAGGTAAGAGGCTTTTCTTCTTCAGGATAAGGATATTACAGAGGTGAGAATTTCTCCTGCATTGCACATGGATACCACCATGATCAGCACAGGGATCTCCTCCTCTTTTTGGAATGACACACAGGAGATGGACTCCTAGACACACAAGTCTCCAGTAAGATCAAGCGCTTGTCTACCTTCTCTGGGGCCATACCCCACTGATGTGCCATTGATTTATGGCAGCACTACAGCGCTTACAGAGGCTGGCCAGAGCTCTTGTCCTCCAAGCAGGGTGACAACTGGAGACACTCACCCTGGCTGAAGTGCTGCCTGAACTTGGCACTCAGCTGCCTCTTCTTCAGGGCAGGTTCTGATACGAGGAGGTCCTCACTCCCCTGCCAGAAAGAGCCTGCAACATCTAGATTTTCAATTCAAATGTTTGGGGAAAGTTACTCTTGCTCCAGCAGTAAAAACAAGACCTTCTGACCCTCTGCAGAGTCTTGTCCCCAAGGAACCTGCTCTCCACAGGGAGTTTAAGTGCCCTGGCACTAGACCAGAGGTAAAAGCCCAGGGAAATCTCACCACACACTGAAAAAAGAAGAAACATCCCCAGGTTATATACTGGCAACAGAGGACCAAGACATCCAGCAGATGCATGTCAGAGCCAGGAACCAAATCCTTAAGTCTCCAGCTGTAGTTCAACAGGCTTGCTATGGCAAACTGGACTTACTATCAATCCTGCCAGTGCTGGATGACCATATTTATCAGTAGACCCTCCTTCTCTTCTTCACCCTTCAGAGAGGGTGGAAAACAGAGGGTTAAGTTACACTGCACTTCCATTTGACAACCAAAACCCAGCATGACATCAGATCAAGCTTAGGTGGAACCACTTACACAGGAGAAAGGAAGAAGCCAGAGTCCCCCCCCTCCCATGCAAGAAGCTCTTGGTCTGCAGCTCTGAAAGCCTGCAGCCTTTTACTGTCCTTTCAGAGTTTCCAGGCCCTGTCTCCAGGCATTGTGCAACCTGGGCATTGTGCAATCGCTGCCTGACGCAGCTGCAGAGCTCGTGGCTTCACCCTGTCCCACTGTGCCTGGAGCAGCTCTGGCCTCCTGCCTACCTGTGCTCCCAAGCCCACGCCGAGGTTACCTTTACTCCTGGCACATTAAAGCTTGGTTTAAAGTTGCAGCTCAAGCTCTGCAGGACGGGCTGAGAAAGCAGTGGATGGGAAGGAGCACATGAACTGTCATCGTTTCCATAGAACTGTAGAATCATTCTGGTTGGAAAAGACCTTTAAGATCATTGTGTCCAACTGCTAACCCAGCACTGCCAGGTCATCACTAAACCATGTCCCTTAGCACCACATCTACATGACTTTTAAACATATCCAGGGATGGTGATTCAGCCACTTCCCTGGGCATTCTGTTCCAGGGCTTGACAACCCTTTCAGTGAAGAAACTTTTCCTAATACCTAACCTAAACCTCCCGTGGTACAACTTGAGGCCATTCCCTCTTGTCCTAACCCAAACCCATCACTTACAATGTTGGAACTGCTCCTGGGTGACCATCACTGGTATCAATCCAGAGTGACTCCTTCAGGGAGCTCCAGACTTGCCTTGAAAAGACCAGAGGACTCCTGCAACATCTCCTCAAGCCTTGGTTAACACCAGCCAGTGCCGTTAAGAAAGAGCTGGAGATGTACCACGCCTGAAACAAGTCTCAATGCCTGGGTCTAGGTCGAGTCAAAGACAAGGACAAATGCAAAACAAACCGTCACATGAGCTACAGGCACCCATATTTAAACCCTGTGCCGTAGCAGCGTTACACCTAATTATGCCACAATACCAGAAGAAAGTTCCTCGGGCAAGATCACCACGTTACTCCTCTGGGAAAGACTTTGCCTCATTTCAATGCCAGGAACAGGCTGTGCCTTTGCAGGGATGGGTTGGGGAAGGCTGTGCCCTGCAAGTTGTTGCTGGATTAAGCCCCTGCTCAGATAAACACCTTCAAGTGCGAGGGAGAACTTAAAAATAATAACAGTAAAACCTAAACAAACAGTAACAGTTTGAGGGCTTTGCTTTGGAATAAAAGCTTAATGGATGTATTGATTGACTCGAGGGGCTGGGACAAAGGCTGACAGCCCTGTTTATTTTTTAGCATCTGTGGACTTACTGCACTTGTGTCCGAGCAAACATTGCGTTAAAGAAGCTTATGAACTAACACACCAAGCGTGGTTGGGTCACCTCCAGCTCAGCCCACAGGTTGTCTGAACACTCTGCCACCAAAATACATTAGCAGGAGTTACAACAGCTTAACTTTTCAGAGCAGACTGGGCTGAAGATTAGTTCAGGTGCCTCTGCAAAGCTACTCAGCCTTAGGAATACATGTTGGCCTTGGTGTGAGGCTTGGGGAAAAGGTTCCCTGAATATGGACTCTACAAAGCTTGCAGCATAGAGTGAGATGATGTGAGTGAGGTGTCCCGGCACCATAAAAAGCAGCTACTGCAGGATGCTGGGAAGGACTGGACCAGGCAAGGGCTGCCACACTGGGACTTACAGGAGGGGCAAAGAGAGCAGTTAGAGATGGAGGAGGGATGTGGTCTTCTAGCAGGTGAGGGTAAAGTGCAGGGCTGTACAGCCCCTGCTGACACACCCACAAATGCTCCTGTTCCAGTGCTGTGAACACCTAATTCTGGGAGACTGTAGGAACAACTTCAGCAGTGAGACAGCTCAGGCATGGATGAATAATTTGGATGTCACCTGGGTTTTGTCACTTTGTGATAAGAATACCTGGGGACCCCACTGGGCAGGAGGTGGGTCACTACTGCTACTACGAGATAAGTTTGTGCACAAAAAGGCTCAAAGAAACAAAGAAGGATGCTTCTTTTTTCAGAAGCATCCTTCAAGACTTAAGGTACTTTGAGGATTTCCAGCCACTGTCAATGACTAACTTGCTGCACCCACTGGACCTCCCTGTTTCCTGATCTTGATGTGAGGAACCAGACCCCTTCTGAAGCCACCCTTTCCCACTGCCTCTCTGGTGTGCAAAGCCTCTGAACCTCCAGGCATGCAAAAACCACAAGGAAGACGCCCCCCCAATATAACACTTGGAGGGGTTTCACAGATCAGTTGCAAACACATTCATAGTTCTTCTCACCCTGTCTCTTTGTTAAGCCTTCCCTATGCAGCTTGGTCACCCTGAAACCGCTCTCCTCTGCAGCACAGGGACCCTGCTCTCAGAGAAGCTGAACATCAATCCCATGGCAGCAAGAACAAGGGCTTCAAAGACCGGGGATGGACTGACGTGATGTTCAGAGTCAGTGGAGAAGCTGAGACCCTTCTGCTAAATCCCTACGTGGCAGAGCAGGCAGCTCTGCCTGCAAGGATGGACACTGGAGAGGCAGGGACCAGGGTGCTACAGCAATAAACCCAGAGCCGCGTTTCATATCGCTCTCGATTTGAAACACCACCTAAAAAAAACGCTTATTACAGGAGAGGGAAAAACCCAGAAGCCTTAAGTGACCATTTTAAAGCTTTCAGCTATTTAATTGTGGCTTTCCTCATGCTGATAGAGAAGCCAACGCCCTTGCCACAAGAAACCTCTCCTCCCCAAAGCATTCTCTGCATCCCTTTTATCTAGGGAGACGCCAAGCATCTTGGAGAAAGGCCTTCTCAACGTCCCATATGGAGGATGTCCAACCTTGAGATGGTGGCAATCACTCCAGGTGACAGCAAGGCAGGTGTCACAGTGCTTCACAGAGGGAGCGGGTGGGCAAATGAGCTCCTGAACCCCACTGTGAAGATGCTTTGCCTCTCCTCTCCTAAGGATGGCTCACAGGCACCAATGGCTGCTTTAAAAACCAGTTATAGCTGCACTACAGCTCCACGCAAAACCAGTGATGAATTTCCAGCCATGGTGCTCTGCAATGTCTTCAAGTGTCCAAACTTTGGCTGGGCCCATTCACAGCTCCCACCAAAGCCTGTCAGGGCCTCCACGGGGGAAGAGCTACTCAGCTCTCCTGGAAAACCCTGAGGACTGTGCATCTAACCCCCCCAGTCAACACCAGCTTCACACCTCTATCTGCTGCAGATACAAAGGAATGTTTTCAGATATGCCCTGAAGATTGTGGATCCCAGCCCTGCTTCCAAAAACAATGCCTGTGCTTTGGGGCCCCAATCCCATTTCCTCCCAGTAAGTCCTCAGATCACTTCTGGATTTGCCTCAAGTTCCCCAGCTTGCTTTTGGACATGAAGCTCCATCTCCACGCTTCCTTTAGGAACTCTTGAAATGTGAATTGCAAATCTACATGGAGCTATGTGAAATAAAAAGGACTCCCTTTGATAATGCCCATATTTTTCTCTTACAGCCGGGCTGGTTTTCCCTCCTTTCTAGATGCCAGGTCTTTTAAAACCCACAGGAGGCAGGGTTAAAAAAAAACAAAAACAAAAAGCAGGAAACAAAAAAGCAGGTAGGGGAAAAAACAAAAGAAAAAAAGGAGATTTCTATGGCCCAGATGAACCTCGCCCCTCTGCTAACCATGGCAAAGCAATATTTTCTAGCAGGATGGAGGGGACCACGCTGTGAAGGGCAGCCATGGGTGGCCGTCCCCAGCGCTTCCCATGGGTACTTACTGGTGCTTGTGCTAGTGCCGATGGTGTTGATGGTTGTGGGGACGGAGGAGGAGGAGTAGAGGGGCAGATGGCCATTCTCGCACGCCAGGTTTTTGTCCTGCCAGCTGGAAGCACTGACGCTTATGCCCGAGTCTCGAGAGTTTTGCCACCCGTTGAGTTTGTCGTCGGAGTTTTGTCTTTGGTGATAGTAGTGAGTCTGCCCGTAGTCCACCGAATCCGACCGACCTCTGTTCTGGCCACCAAAGCCACCCGACGTGCGGTCCTCCAGGTGGTTGAGCCACATGGCCAGGGCGCTCCTGTCCTCTAAGGAGGTGGCGGGGTGTATCAAGGCGTAGGACAGCAGCTGCCTGCTCTCCTCGATGTGTTGGTTGTGTTCGATCGAGTGCGCCAGGATTTTAGGCAAGAGTTTCATGTATTCGACTTTTGCCTCGATGTTTCCGGGCTTCAGTAAAGGCAGGTGGGTTAACAATAGGGAAATCACTTTATCCTTGGATTCCTGTTGCCATTGGTTAATGATTCCTGTTGAAGGAACGGACAAAGATAAAACAGAAGAGAATTGAGAAATTGGCAAATGGAGTTAATAAAGAAATAAACAGCAGGGGAAACAGGACACGTCAAAGGGTTGTCTGCATGTGTGTGTGCCACTGCATGAGCATCTCCCAGGCACAGGGGTCACCGCTCTCCAAAATCCATGGTCACAGCGAAGTGTGAGCCACAAAGGTGATGGAGTGGAACATCTCCCTTCTGAGGAAAGGCTGAGGGATGTGGGGCTCTTTAGCTTGGAGAAGAGGACACTGAGGGGTGACCTCATTAATGTTT
>JANHGN010027515.1:16599-26748 GCA_024605025.1 Megaceryle maxima | reverse complement strand
ATATGCCTATTGACAGTTTCACCAGGAGTTAATTTTTTCCCTTTAGCTGATGGTCAGCTTCTCCAAACAGGCAGAGGTTTTTGATGGAACCTTTCTAAAGGCAAAAAGGAAAAAGACTTCCAATTACATGGATTAAAAATCCCTGGAAAATATATGAGATCTACAGTCTTGCTTTTCTGTGCCACCCAGTTTCAGTCAATTTCTCTCTTAGTTTCAGGAGCTGTGACTGAAGTAGGTGCAGAGCTGCAGTACAGCCACACAGCCTTCTACATCCACATAGACCTTCACGGCCTCTGTTTTCTGAGTATCTTTACCTTAAGTGTGAGAAAGCAAAATGCAAGCATAGAGCATTACCATAATTTCCTCTATTTTCACATCCCACCCCTTATTAATCACAATGGATATCGCTATATTGCATGTCTACCAGTATAATAAACAAAATTAAAGCATTAGCACTTCAATCATGTTTTAATAGGACTTTTTGCTGGGTAAATTCAAACCTTTATCAGTATGAGGACACCACTCCAAGCAATAAAACTAAACATATTTCTCTGCATGGAAGAGACAAAAACAGCTTCAGTGACCTTCTTCAAGGTCACAACAGAACTGTAGGATGAGTTCTCTATTTCATGCCTTAACAAAAAGAAACATCTTCTGGTATCATTAAATAATAGCATTTTCCACTAACAATTTGCACTTTTTAATAACTTTTGAGAATTTATAAAATATTTGATAAATTTAGCATACTTTTCTTGGTATACTAAACCCATCAATTCTATTGTCTATACTATCAAGAATACTACTGCTTGTTACATGAATAACAGCAGAGCACTAGGGTTGATCCTACTGAAATCATTGTAACATTATTTTAGTCTACCTTTATATTTTCATTTGAAAGAAAGTGAAAATGAAAAACAGAATGTGTAGTTCCTGGTACAGACTGTTGTGTCTCCAGCAGACACTAAAAGATCAAGCCATGGCATCTGCTTCTTGGCCAGTTATCTGCGCTAGATTTCATTTTCCAAAAATCAAGAGAAATCATAGTCTTTGCCATCAGAAATACAATCACTGAAGGACAACAGTGTCCTGTTGTGGTACACTGATTGCGTCAGCAGGTCTTCTGCCTCCCAGCACACAAAGAACAAGGAAGGTAACTGATACGATCTGCTTGCAGGAAAATCGAACTGTCAGAGCAAATACCACTCAAAAATCACTATTATTAAGAATTATTATGCATAATTTTTGTTAAATGCTAGTAGGCTTGGAGGAGAAAGAAAATTAATATTGCAAGTATTATTGAGAGCTGACAAATGTCTTTGGTGGTAAATTAACTAAATGTAATATATAATTTGCTTTTGAATACCTTGAAAAGAATCTACTGTGAAAGACTGCAATTTAACATCAAAGTTTAAATAGTTGAGGTTACAATTTTAGAAGCTCATTAACCTGAAGGTGTATGATGGTTTTCTGAAAAGATGAATGATTAAATACAAAGTGAAAAGGAAATGGTGTGAAATCTCAATTTCAGGCAGTGTTGCATCTCTATGATTTCAGATTGTGGGAAGCTTTGCAGGTTACATCTACTGCATTCTTTAAAGTATAAAATAACATGAGAACACCTTTAAATCAAGTAATTAAAACACCATATGTCTTCTTTCTGAAACTCAATGAAGAGATAAATTGTTTTTATTAGAAGACTATTACTTATATATTTTGCAAATTAGTTTCCCACATATGCTATTGCATGCCCAGAAATACGTAGTCCAGCCTCTGGATTGCCACCTGGACAATTCTCAGGCCCAGCCAATTAAACTAAGTGTCTACACAACTGACAAATTTAGGTTACTCAGTAACAAAAAAGAATGCAGTGGCCAAAGTAGACAAAGATTAGCATCATCCTGCTGTAACTACCAAATGCAGGCCTGAAACAGCACTTCCACCAAACTCCACAGTCTCCTATCATGACCCCACTGCAAACCCAACTGTTGGTGTGCAGTGTTTTATAAAATCATATTTAATTTTTGCCCTCAGATGTACCATAGCCAAATAGTGATTACAAAACAAAGCCATTGATGCTTCTGCCATAACTTGTTATTAAACAAAATACCTTCCACACTCTCCCATACTATTCTCCAGAACTAGACTGAGGGAGCAGCTTCTCCCTTTTACTCCCTTTTACAGGACTCATGTCCTGTATCTATCCTATACTTGCTAGAAAGGTGGCAACAGTAGAAAACAACCTCAGAAAAGAAAATGCACTCAGCCAAAATCCTTCTCTCCCCTCAATCAGCACAAAGCTAAAATATTTTTTCTTTTACATCAGATTCTTCTGTTTAACACACTGTCAGCTAGGCTAATAATATTTTTTTGACTTCTTATTTCATTTAAAAAATGTTCATACAGCATGAGGCAGATAATATGCAGCAAACTAAGGGCAGATAAGTATTACTAGCTCATAGGCCTTTTTGCAAGCAGAAACAAGGTAATTCTGCTATGGTGTTGGTGGGTTTTTTGTTGGTTTTTTTGTTTGTTTTGTTGGGGTTTTTTGTTTGTTTGTTTGCTTGTTTGTTTTAATTATTATCTCCCATGTTTGTGAAAAAAAACCCATAGACTTTAAGGAAGATAATTAGGCACTAGTTTAAGTCTTGTAAAAAAATGACACTTCCATATTACAGAACTTTTAACTCCCAGAAAATTTAGCACCAGTTGCTCAATCAATACTCATTTGTGAACAGCTTGATCTGCCTTAGCTTATGAGAGAATCAGATCATCCGGACAGAGCTTGAAGCTGCATAGGTTTTGACAGATGAACCCCAAACTTTTGAAAATTTGCAGCCACTCTCTACTTTACTGTTTGCTCTACTCTGCAATGACCATAAACATATTACTTTGAAACTGTGTCCTTTACGTCTTCATTGGTCTGCTACTGATCTCAAGAAAGAAACACTCAACCAAAGATACAAGCATGAAATAAAATGGAAGTTCAGCTAATCTGCTCAAGCAGCAAGATGCTATTGTTTAATTTTCTATAAATGAAGGATGTGTTTCAAAAGGGATATACATAAGGCAGAAGTTCCTTGGGTCAATTTCACTCTGACTAGAAGGAACTACACCCCCTCTTCTTGAGAGGGATGGTTAGTAGCTCAAGAATTCTAAAGGTAAAACCCCCATGTGGAAAGGTATAAAGTCCTAAAAGGAAAAAAAAAATTCAAAATAACAAAAAACCCACACCAGAAGGCCAGTACAGGCTGGTTGGTGCTGGGGCCAGGAAGGATCATCCACCCATCAATGTGAGCAGCATAGCAAGAGATGTCAACACAGCAGCACAAAGGACTGTCTCTGGGAGCTGTGGAGGCCAGACTTTCAGCACCTAGCTTATGCCTGCATGGCCAGAAAAGGCTCTTTTGGTGCCTCACTGGCATGGTGAGTGTCCTAATGTTTAACCTAGTAGTTCATTAAATTCCAGCTAGCTTTCAGATGCATTAGTGAGTAATAATTTCTTTGCACTTTAAAGCTGTGCATACCTTGTTTGCAGTCTCTGCACCTGCTGAAGATGCCCAAATAATCTGCCCCAGAAGGGGTCATAGAATTATAGGCAAGGAAATTTAAAGAATAGCTGTAGTAAGTGAAAACCCTGGACTGTAGAGATGGCTCTGGAGAAGCTAGATTTTAGCATCCTAATCTCATACAAAATACTGAACTTTGAAAGAATATGTTCATTTGTTCTCAATTCCAAGGTTTTTTAATCCCTTCTGCTTTGTACTCCAACATTGCCCACAACAGAAAATACTTTTAATGCAGCCTGTCCAATATGACAAAACAAATGCCATGTAACTACATTTGTATCTACTGAAGGTTATGATTATTGTGAATACCCTTTAACATGGTCACAGCCTGCTTTATTATATCATTGTAACAAAAGAAGCACTGGTGAACATTGCACTCATAGGACGTAAATGTGCAGTCCTGGCATGCTGAAAATGTGAATCCTATTTAGTTTATACTAAGTGAGCAATTTGTTTACACTTCTAGATGATCATGATTATCACAGAAGACTACATTAGCATTAATATTAATAAAAATCTTCTGTCCTACAGTTACATCATTAATCATTCTATCATTTCTTTTATTGTTTCAGAGACAGCATATACTGCTTTTTACAGCTATTTTCACCCTTGAAGTAGTCTTTTGCAAAGTTAATTGTAAATATTCAGTGAATTAATGGAATTAATAAATCTTCTGAAAACAACAACAACAAACCACCAAAACAGCTCTTTTATTTGAAGCTCTTGCCACACATTCTTCTCCATTTCTGTTTCTCTCTCACACCAAAGCACACTGAGATAGGTATTCTGAGGTGATGATAACAACGCTTTTCACACACACCAATGCCAGTAACAGCGGTTGGAGATTTTTTTCCTTAGCATTGCAAAACCTATTTTCAGGCCTGTACACAATTCCTTACAACTGGTATTTAGGCTCATCCCATAAACTTGGCATGATTTGTATGATTACACAGTCAGGTTGTAATCATTTTAACTCCATCCTTTGCCTTGAAGTCAATGCAAGTACATTGGCTTCCAGAGGTTTTGCAACACCTTCCAAAGCAGGCTGTAGCCTCAGCTATTACTGTTTCTGCTCTTACCCTATTTAGGTAGCAGCTGCTCTGGCACATTTGTAGTATTTTTTATCCTCCCTGTGGTGCTCAGGGACATGGTTTACTGGTGACCTGGCAGTGCTGGGTTAATTGTTGGGTTTGATGATCTTGAAGGTCTCTTCCAGCCAGAACACAATGCTATGATTCATTGCACCTTTCTAGTGATCAGAGATTGGTTTCTTTTCCTGTTAAACTTGGCATAATAATTATATATTTATTTATAAGATAATATTTAAGCACTGTGACACAGATGGCATAAATGAAAATACAGCACAAAGATGCCAGTTTAGAGCTAGGCCATTCCAACTCAACCTGATGTATGTTTACAGCACAGCGTACACCTAATAGCAGTACATCTGACCAACCCCACTAGACAGTGGATTTTAAGGTCCTGCCACGAGACTGACATGAACATAGTTTCCACTCTGCAAGTGAGACTACAAAGCCCCTAACCTCAGCCTTCTCCTCTTTGGGTAGTGAGACTCTGCATGGAAAACAAGCCAGCTAGCAGGGCATTACTCCCACCTGGGCCGTGCTGTCAGCACAAGCTGTCAGCACTGCCAGGATCAATCAAAAGTGAACAGTTTTTGTTAAACTGCTATATCAACACATGAAGGCATTCATCTACTGAACAACACCAGTTTTCAGAATTGTTCCCTTTTCCCATTACTAGAAATTATGACATTTATTAGTACTGCAATATGATACATATAAATGTTATTCTTGGATAGCACTGTACTAAGCAGTGTGCAAATACTAAGACAGCCCCCGACCGTGAAGCTTGCAAATTAAATAATCTGATACAGTTATCCAATTCACATTGCACTGACAACTTGAGTTTTCCATTAATATACGTCAATTCAGTGAACTACTCTTGTGAAAACCCATAGGAATTTTGCCAGTACAGTTTCTTTAACACAGACCAAGGCTTAAAAAGAATTATTGGATATGGCTCTGTCTTAGAGAAAAATAATTGCAAGCAGATTTATGTTCTGTTTTCTAATTCAGGAATGTTCTTGTTTGATCAGCTTGCAAGCTCTGAACTAATGTAATATCACTGGTTTTGGAGGCATGAGTGCAGGTGATAACACACAACAACACTTGCACAGTTGAAAGATTAAGAATGAAAGTCACATATCACAGTCCTAACTCTAAATTCACTCTTAGTGAGCACTGCACATCTCGGAACACATACACAACCCACTGATAAGGATGATGACAAGAACAAAAAAACCCCAAAATCTTTAAGAAAACAAATGACAACGCATCCCTTCACATTCAGTTAACTCAGCATTGATATAGTATCTAGAAAATGTACTGGAAAAGCTGGTGATGGGACCTTTCCACTCACTGGGCTTTGGTCTGCAGCATAACACAAAGTTACGGCTCTCAGTAACTGCTGTTAAAATTTGCAGGTTTAAATATCAAATATTTCCTTAGGGATTGTGGGCTTGTGAATGTAACTGAGGTGTACTGAAATCAACAATGTAGGGGATCCATTGAATAAAAAAATCTTTACCAGTAGAGAAGATTTCTCTGGTGAGCAGTACTTCTCAGCTATATCCCCAAACAGAAATTCTATGTGTAGGCTGGCCACTAGTGTGATGTCTCTGCAATACTTACTATCAATCTGCTGCAAATCACTTATGATCTCAAGAACAGCTGATGCAAAAACTATACCTGATTTTTAACTTTTCAAAGCAAAAAACTACCCAAGCAAAAAACAAAACAAAACAAAACAAAACAAACAAACAAAAACTGTATTGAGACAAGAGATTAAAAGGGGTAGAAGCGTAGAAAAGGAAAATAACATAAAATATTTTAAAAGAACCTTCTGATATTTTCCTCTCTTTAACTACTTCTTTAAACAGTGCAATTCCTCCCACACTGTCTTCTGTAATTGACCTCACAGACTTGAATTTTTAGGACTAAATTGTAAATTGCAAACAAAAGGAATTCTTTAATGTCTAAGGTCAGACTTCAGTCAGCTATCGCCCATTTATTAGCACTGAAGTGACAACCATGATCCAACTTGTCACTGTTGCCTGAAATCCAGATCAAAAAGCAAAAGAAAAATGGTAGCAAAGCCTAAATCCCTATTTCAGGGCATATTTTTATATCTTATGATACTGGGGCAACAAATTGTATTTTGAAATGATAAGAAATTAATTTCTGCCTCGGTATTATCATATTTTCTAAGGACTGCTTTTAAGGTATTGTGGCAAATAGTTTTGACTCTTTTTGAAGCAAAATATTCTGAATACTTTAAGGATTGATTAAAATGGGGAGGAAGATGAAGTACTGCATTTAAAAATGCAAGAACCAGAGGATGTATCTTTGGATCCAGTAATGAAATAATTCTTAAAAAAAATCCATGAATTGCTCTCTTATCTGAAAGACTCTGGAGTGTGTACAGCCATTCTTGCTGAACAAAAGAAAGATCATTCCCTGAATGATGTTTTATGGATTCACGTTTAATTGAAAAAAAAAAAAAAATCTCGTTTTGTCCTTGAAAGCAGATGAGTAGTGCTTTGTACCCACATTCTCAGCAGCCTTATGCATTTAGAGAAATAGTTTTTCACTTTGCTCGCCATTTCTGTGAGACCTTCAAACTGTTCCTGAGCTTTTCATATCATTCTATTCTCATAGACCTGTTGTATGTATTAAATCCTTTGTAAATAAAAGGGATTTTAACCTAAAAAAAAAGTTTTTCTGCTCTACTTAGGTGACCGTGAAAAACAGATACATGATCTTTTTTAAGTAAGCAAGGAGAGCTTTTTGTGCTCGTTTTTAAACTTTTTTCTTTTACACTCTCATCCTCCAAGATGGGTGTATTGGGTCTGACTGAGCTGGAGTGATTGCCATCAGCTTGTCCTCCAAGCAACCGCTACATGTTTGGAGTACTGCTTCCCAAAGAGGGGGCAGACAGGGCCTGCTAAGGGGAAGTAGAGATTAAATCTTTGTTTTCTTTTGCTTCCTTGTGCAGCATTGCTTTGCTTTTCATTAAACTGCTTTTGTCTTAGCCCCTGAGTTTCATCTTATTTTCTTCCCCCTCATCCAGCTGAGAGGAGGGAGGGAGAGTTACAGTGTGGCGTGGTGGGCACCTGACATCCAGCCAAACTCAAACCACTACACTGGGTCTGATATTTTTTGACTAGAGGAACACTGATCTATCTTGGCTTGATAAATTTTTGTGAAGGGGTGACTACATCAACTGAGTTACTGCACCAGTCACTGTTAGAGACTGCTAACAGCAATTTCCAGTGGAATGTGGCCTTGGGTTTATACCTGCAGTGTATAACCTTGGATAAGATCCTCAGGCCAACCAAGGAAGATAAACACACACTGCAAGGAAATTAGATAGACAAGAAACATATTTTTCCTGCATGAATTACAAATTAAATTCTCAGTGCATCCACCTGCTTGTACCAAATGAATCCTTACTGGCAGCTTTGTGAAGGCATTACATTTCCAAGAATTATGACAGATATCTATTTATTTATAGAAAACAAGAATGAGCAGAGAACAGAAAAGGATTTCACCTTCACACAAAGGTGAGGCTGTGTGTGTGTGTTTTGTTTATTTGATTGTTTCTGTTCTGGTTAAAGCAATGAAAGAATATAGAACAGAAGCTGAAAAATGCTGACTAAACAAACCACTCAATCTGAGCTTACTTCATTGCCAGAAGTCAGAGAGAGGTACAAACAGAACCAAAAATGGTGCCAAAAATGTGTCCTCTGGGGAAGCAGAAAATCCACTTCTGTTTTCAGTTTTGCTGATGCAAGTTCACAGTAATTCCAGCCATGTGATATGACCTGGTCTATACAACAGTGTAATGTGGGCACACATGGCTCATGTTGCCCTGATACATGGGCATGCTACAGCCATGTGTGCATGCAGAAAGCAAAGTTCTGTCTCTGCACAGGAAAAACACACAAACAGATAAACTAGAACAACTACCTCCTACATAACCTAGAAAAGTAGTGCACTTCTTACAGCAGATACAGGTCTTCTCCAGAAAAGCAAAGCAAGTTTGTCAGGCTTTTCAATGACATAATGCTACACATATTAATGTTTTTCTTTCAGAAACCAAGTATTTCTATTTGAACTGCTATAGCAGTATATGCACAGAGCTATTTCAGTAACATGATCAGTATGGAAGACTGCAAAAAAATAAGTTGCTTACAGGGCTCATAATTCATATATGAAAGTAGCATATTCGTAAGTGCCTCAGAGATGCTATAAACACAAACGTCTATTGAGACAGACCTAATAAAAAATTTTGATTTTTATTCTGAAGCCCACGTATGACAGACAGCAATATACTGATGTTGGCAATGAAAAGGCAGATATTAAAGCCTATGTAATAAGTGTTCCTCTCAAAACAGACATAAAAACCTAGGAAATAAAAAAGCAAGAGTTTCTGTGCTTTCCCCACCATATCCTCCCAAACTCCCTTGGCCAGACTACTCTGCAGGCATAGCAACCCATTTACACTCCACTGTCTGTCCACCATCATCAGCTGTACCACATTCTGCCCTCATGGATGAATTTAAAACTGTAATCCTGGAAAATACCTTGGTCAACAATCTGAAGAGTCATTTGCTATAATTAGCATTCTAGGAGCAAACAATATAGCTATTAAGACACTTAGAAAGACCCATGTCCTGCCTTAGTTCAGTGTGATCAGTCAGATGACCATTAAAGCAGTGAAGTCTTTACTCAGATGGTCAACTCACTCATAATCTGTCTCTACAGGGTCTTCCTTAGAGATGGGTAATGATCTTTCATGTTACCTTCCTTGTTATGAAATGTGGTGCTTCCCAATCTCTCTTTCTATTCCCAGGACATCCTTCAATAAGAACTATCTGACTCTGAACACAATAACAGTCTCAAGATCAGGCTGTCATTCAGCAGCAACATTTTTTGATGAGCATGCAAAACTTCAAAGTAATGGCACTGCCTACTGCAACTTGCCCCATCACCGAAGACATGGAATAGCATAAGAATGTTTCGTCTCTATTATGAAATTTTAATAATTTAACCTATTAGATCTTACCACCATCATATTGTTCCAATTTGGATGGCCAGGTAGCTGATTTAGTACACTGAAGAAATACCAAGCTTTATGTAAAACTACTATGTAACATAAATTAAAAGGCATGGTGCTAGGCAACCATTTAACACCATCAAATTTCATTCATGTAAATCCCTTCACATCAGACTGCTGCCTAATTCCTAATTTCTGCTAACTATATAAAAATTAATTAAGGTTTCGTGTATAGTGTCAAGTAATAAATACTTCTAATGATAACATTCATTTTCAGGATCATTTTGTGTACATAAAATTGTCTATTCCAACAAATAAAGATTCCCTATAGTTAAGAAAAACAAACAAACAAACAAACAAAACCCCAACCAACCAAAAAAAAGAACCAAACCACAAAACGAACAAACAAACAAACAAAAACCCCACAAACACAAACCTAACC
>JANHGN010027514.1:34788-47699 GCA_024605025.1 Megaceryle maxima | reverse complement strand
TGTCCAGAGCACAGCGAAAGCGGAGGAGGAAGAGGAGGAGGGAAAAGGGGGTGGGGGGGGGGGGGGGAGGGGGGGGGGGGGGGGAAAAGAGAGGGGGAAAAACGGGGAAGGGGGGGGTGGAACGAGAGGGTAAAAAAAGGGAAAGATGAGGAAAAAGGGAAAGGGAAAAATCACCACATAAGTGTTCACTAACAGAATCTTTTGGCAGCAGACCATCAGGATGATCTTTACAAGACGGAAAGGAGGAGTCAGCATTTTAAGCATCAGAAAAAGCAGCCAAATTAGAGCAGCTGAAGGGGGAAACGCTGGCTTGAAACCAAGGGTTAAACACCACCCCTTCCCCCCTCTGCAAGCCATCTGCTTTGAATAGAGCTCTGCACACAGATGTTCTCCCCAGCAGAGCAGCACCCACAGCCCTGCAAACACCCCTCAAATGTTTCCAGAAGAATCCTTCCACTTGATCTGCCTGACAAGTTCTGATGTGACTTCTCACTGAAACGTCCTGCAAGTTTTCATCAACGTCAGCATGGGACCATCCAGCAAGGAGGTTTGTTCAGTAACTTCCAGGAAAATAACCAAAGAAACCACAAACAGCAAAATAAAGCCCCTGAATGACTGCTCCTGACGGGCAGGGCAGAGGAAACTCTTGTGTGGAGGGGTCGTCATCTAGCCCAACGCTCAGAAAGCTGCAACCCAGTTCTCAGCACTGCTGAGAGCTCACAGCTCTGGCTGCACCCTCTGACACACCAACTTCCAAAGGCCAATTTAGACCCCAAATAAAAATCTTGAAGGGAAATGATGAGTTGCCTGAAGTTTTGTTAGTTGCAGAAAGTAGCTGGCTTCTCGTTTTACTCGCTGAGCAAACGCCTGCCTCGGCTGAAAACCTAAGTAGTAAAAAGACCGTGCAGAGTCAGACTGGTAAGGGATGAAGAATAAGCCTTTAACCAGCAAAGTCATCGAATGGTTCGGGTTGGAAGGGACCTTAAAGATCACGTTCCAACCCTCCTGTCATAGCAGGGACACCTCCCTTGACTCCAGGTTGCTCAAGGCCCTGTCCAACCTGGTCTGGACACATCCAGCGGTCAATGGAGCATCCACAGCTTCCCTGGGCAGCCTGTGCCAGGGTCTCACCACCCTCAGAGGGAAGAACTTCTTAATTACTAATCTATATCACCCTCCTTTCAGTTTGAAGACATTACCCCGTATCCTATCCCCACAAGCCCTTATCAGAAGCTCCTCCCCAGCTTTCTTGTAGGCCCTCTTCAGATATTGGAAGGCCACCAGAAAGTTCCCCTGGAGCCTTCTCTTCTCCAGGCTGAACAACCCCAACTCTCTCAGCCTGGCCTCCCAGCAGAGGGGTTCCAGTCCTCAGAGCATTTCTGTGGCCTCCTCTGGTCCTGCTCCATCAGGTCTACATCCTTCTTGTGGTGGAGACACCAGAGCTGGACACAGTGCTCCAGGTGGGGGTCTCACGAGAGCAGAGCAGGGGAAAAATCAACACACATTGTCCTGCCAGGAGACCAACAGCTTCTAGAGCCGCTATTTGAGTTCACGTGGCCATCTGGGAGGGATGCCCGGCCAAGGTACGCTTTCCAACTGCCTTCCAGTGCCTTCAGGTCTCTTTAGAGATGGTTCAGCTCCCCTCCTTCCCCAGGCACCATTCATGATTTACTTCTGAAAGCTTCTTTGGTGTTTCATAGCCCAGAAATGAACGCAGCAGGACACCTAAGGGCGCCGAGTTTGGCACAGGCACATTCTTAACACGGTTGATACCACAGGTTTACTATCAGAGGAGTGAACAATTTTACTTATCCCACTCTGAACACAGATCAGTCCAAACAAATTCCAGGGAAAAGCTTGTTGGTGGCATCAGGGCAAGACTTGGCATTACAAGGAAGGGCGATGGAAGGCAGAGAGATAACAGCAGCACAGCAGGACTGTGTTATCACACCACAGAGAAGTGCAACACGGGGAGGACTCCTGCTAAAATGAAAGCAGAAGAAACTAAATCCTTAACCAGAAGGTTGTGCTCTCGTTATTTCAGAACGCACGTAAGGATGGAAAAAGGAGATGGAAAGGAAAGATGTGTTTTGATCAACAGCCTCCTCGGGGTTGACTGACATAGTGTTTTGGTGCCCACTGCTGTGCACCTACAAGAGAAATCAGCAACTCCTCTGCGAGCCAGTCATCTACTCCTGGAAGCAGATGTGTCCAGACCAGCAGAAGCATCACAAGTAGAAGCAGGAGACCTCTCACTGCAGAAAGCTCTGAGCTCTAGAAATCAAAGCTGGCTCTAAGCCAGTGCTTTGAATGAATGCGAGTTATAGGATGTGAGACTGGAAAGACAAGGTTAAAAATAAAACAAGTTATGGAAACAACTGCCACCAGGCAGAGGGTAGTTATGGAAATCGTTCCCATCAGCCCTAGCCAAATCTTCCCCTCCCACAACCTCACCAAACCCTCTGGGGTCTGACAGTTACAGTTTTGCTGCACAGATTCCAACTTAGAAGCAGAAGCTTCCCACTCAAGGTAATACAAGAGAGCCAGGAGAAGGCTCTTTGCTGTTAATTTCTATGACTTTAGCTTAGGCCTTTTGTTCTCACTCCAGAGAAAACAAAACTAAACTTCGTAGAGAACACCCTGCAACACCAACAACCTAAGAACCCTGAGGGTGAGGAAAATCCCTGCAATACCCACCTCTAGAGGGGTCCTCGTGGCTTAATAACCCCACAGAGGTGACATACTAGCTTTTCCGTGGCCTTTACTCACAATGAGATGCCCCCATTTGCCTACAGGCACATGGCTTAAAGGTGCTGCTGTCCCTGCCACCGGTCACTTCCATCAGCTGGAGGCTGTGCCAACAGGAGGTGGTTCTGCTTCAGGCAAAGCTTGTTGGGTTAATTCAAAATCGCAGCCGTAGGCCAGTGAAACTAATCCAGCTGCATTTGTCTGAATGGACTTAAAGACCATTCACACCATGCCTTCTGCTGGCAGAGAGCTCCGGGCAGGAACCTCCAGCAACTTCAAAGAGCTGGAAGGAAAAAAAAAAACAAACCCAAAACCTAAATTAAAAAAAAATGCCTCCAATCCCCAAGCAGCTGTCTGTGAATTCAGCATCGGCCAACTCCACAACGGGGTTGTGTTCACCCCAAACAAACCACCCAACGGGTGCCTTTTCTTACTCAGAACTTGTACAGAACTTCTCTGGCCTTTAATCTGTCTTGGAATTGTAGCTCTCCTTTGGCAGTCTTAAATTTGCACTCCAACAAAGTCAAAACATAGCTAAATTATTAGGTCTGTGGTAGCACTTTGAGCCTGGAGCTCCACAGGTCATCACAGCAGGAAAGCACAGAATTGTTCAGGTTGGAAGAGACCTTTCATGGAATAATAATACAATATTCAACTGGAAAACGTGTCTGAAAGCAGAGAAGGGCCAAGGCTCTGACCCTGGGCACGGCTTACCAACCAAGAGCCAGGCCTTGCAAAACTTCTACTGACCTAAACACGCAGCAGCAGGCTGGACATCAGACTGCAACCACCCCTTTCGACTGCAACTCAGTGTAGAAAACTAATGCTCAAGATCAACGGCGCTAAGGCATCGCTGATACCCCAGAATGTCTCCATGTGCTGCATAAGAAGTTTGTTCTTTATTAAAAAACCCCAGGGATGCACCAAAAAGGCAACAGAAGGAGTAATCTCAACTGGAGAGGTTTGGGTTCCTAAGCCTCATCCGCTCACCCCAGGTTTCCTTGACTGTACAAACCTCCTGCAAGATGCCCACAGACCTTAACAGCTTTAAATCCAAGCCTCGAATTTATAAGACTCCACCAATTTCACTCTAGAAAAAAAAGAAACAAATAAAGATGTCAAACTTGTTTCCTACATTGAAACTGACTGAGCAGTGGGGTCACACTCATTTGAAACATGCCAAAGGACACCAAACCCTGAGGAACTTTTTCCTCCTGCGCTACCTTGGCACACGTGGTGTCTTTTGCTTCTATGAGCCAACGGCACAAAACTAACTCCTTTAAGGGCTCTGAAAACTGAAGTTGACCCACAAAGCACATCTGAATTTCAAATGTATCCAGGAGCCTCCTTCCTGGCTGAGTTACTCAGGCATTTTACAAGGCAGCTGAGAGGGAAGGGAAGGTCTTTTTGTTTGTTTGATTATAGGCATGGGATCTTTCAAAAGCTCTCCCCTGCTGGCCTAGCTCTGCTCTCAGCTAAGCACACAGAGAGAGTTAGAGGCCAGTTTCAAAAGCTTCTAACAACTCCTGCCCCAAAGGCCACCATCTTTTAATGTGAGTCCAGGAAACAAATTTCCAGCACGTTTTTTTGTGAACTACCTCGTAACATCATCAGGTGGTAGAGAGTCACCGTGAATAATTCATCAGCTACGTTCTGGCACAAAACAGAGTTATTCACAAACATTTGTGGAGGGGTTTCCAGTCGATGGTAAACATATGGCAAGAGGCAATGAGAGGCTCATTGCTTTTTTTATCTTCCAGCAGAGAGGTGTTTATGCCCACTTTGCCTCATTACTAACAACAGAAACCCAGTAGCAGTGTAGGCAGCAAACAGCCACGTTAAGGAGGACACAAACTCTCTGCTGTGTTACTGGAGTCCACAACTCACCTTCAAATCCCTGTGGATTATCGGCGTTTTACACTGATGCAGCCTGGCTACGGCTTCGCAGGTGTCGCAGAAGATCTGCAGAACCTCGCTCTCCGTGAAGCCCGTCTGCAGGCGTTGGTTCATGAGGTTCACCACTTGACCTCCTGAGGAGAAAGAGGCATCAAGAACCAAAGTGGGGGATGCAAAACAAGACCCGGTCTAAGCCCCAGTTCCAGCCGACGTCAGTCGCTGTACCCGTGGCTGTCCAGTCAGCACACAACGAGTTCAAATTGAGAATTCACACCAAGCCTCTCCCCAGAGGCTCTTTGCAACCCCTTTATTCCCCTTGTTTTGCTCTCATTTCCTCACCTAAATCCCAGGGGGGGTTGTGTATCTGTTACCTCTTGTCTTGTCTTTGAGCAATGCTTGGAGAGCACCAAGTTCCCTTCTGAGCCCCCCGGTCACCTGGCTGCAGTAACACAAATGCCATTCTGACTAAGCCAGATCTTTTTCTTTCTTCAAGAATCAGACTTTTTTTTGTCAGAGTAGAAGAATAAAAAGCTGGATATGCGGTGCCCGCAGTCCACAAAATTGTCACTTGTCAGCAAGAGGAGGGAGAAAGGTAGATGCTCAAAAAGCCCACACACTGATAAGTGGCTTGGTTAAAGTCACAGGCCAGCAAAAAAAATTGAAAATCCATCAGTAACAAGGGAAGCTCTGGAGAAACAAAAGCAAGTTTTCATGAATGAGTCCTGAATTTGCCTCAGCTTTGAGGCTTAGTCGGTGTAAAAGCCTTCCCAAAACAATCCAGGCAGAGGTTCTTCCCCTCAAACCTCCTCAAACCACTCTATATACACAAAGGAAAAAAAAAAACCCAAACTCACTTCTTTCTGAACCTTTGGCAAAGCAAAACTGCATCGTTCCCCATCACGAGTGTCGGAAAAAACTCTATTTTCGGGGTACAAAAGAAAGGCTCAGCTTAATAAATAGCACAGCTGTGAACATTTCACACTCACAGCGAGGGCAGTTCTGCACACAAAGACACACTGATTTGGTTTGGAAACTATCTGACACAAAAGGAAAGGACCATGAGAAAAATCCACCGTCCTCGCAGCAATGCCTGCGCTGCAGGAGGGAGGCTGGAGCCAGAGGCAGGCGTGTGCTGAGCAAAGCAGCTGGCAAAAAGAAGCCAGGTGACAAATAGCACCTTGCAGCTCTCCTCCTTTCAGATGGAACACCTTAGGAAGATGCATTTTACTTCCTCAGCTCAAAGTTTGGCACGGAGGGGAGGCCAACGCAGCTGGAGGGAGCGCATTTGGAGCGAGGATGGATTTACCAGCACTGCCAGGTCTCTTTCTTGCAGCACTCCTTGCAATATTTAGGCTTAAGCTGACAGAGAGCTTATGTAGCAAGTCCTTCAGCAAAATTATATGTGAGGTTCTGCCTTCTACCAGCAAACAAACCCAATGAGAGTTAGTCAAGATTCCTGCATCAAAATGAAGCGGCACAGGGGGCACGGGCAGGACACAAAGCTGCACTGTACACGGTCAAAGGCCTTGCAGCATCTCCTTGTTCTTGCTACAATGCACCTGGCTTCAGTTAAAAGCCAAACGGTCCCAAGAATACCTGTTTCCATCAGCTGCCAGCATCCAAAACAGCCACAGACTTCTGAAGTCACCTGGCCAAAACATTCTTTTTGCTTAACACTATTTCTGCGAGAGGCATTTGAGCAGAGCACGCACGTCATTTCCCAAAGACCACATCCTAGCCACAAAAGATCAAAGCTTTGGGACAGCTGGAAAAGACTGGAAGAATCTGTCTGGCTAGAGACAGCCAAGCACAAAAAGGTCAGAGGTAAAAGGAATGCTTTGTGGCTTCACATTATCCATTTCAAGCTTCTTCCACAACAATCCTGTCAGGCTGAAGTGGAAAAAAGCCTGAGATATGACAAAGTGAAGGAGGATTTCATGCCACAGCCTGGCAGCTATAGAAGAGTCACTTCTCGTGTGGACCAGCCTATGGAAAATGGAAACCTATATTTAAAGGGTTCTCCTTCACAACAGGAAGGATCCTGGACCACCACGGGCAGAGGCAAAGGTGGTAACAGTCCCATGACCAAGCTCAAGACAGCCCCCCTGCTCCACAGCCAGGTTTGGCTTTGCTCAGAATGGTTCCTTGGTAGCCAAGGACAGGACAGGCCTAGGAACAGGTTTGGTTGGTTTTATTTTTAAAGGAAGATTTTGTGCAAGTTACCTGTAGGCACTGAAAAGGGACAAACCTACCACTGGACACACTCACCTCGACAGAAGTCCATGAGGATCAGCACTTCCCAGACATCGCCACTGCTTACTGAGTTTATACTGGAATCAATGTACCCAACAATGTTCTTGTGGCCAGACAGATCCCGCTGTAGGAGAAATTAATTCAAAGCTTAAACCAGCCACAGAAAGCAAGCGACATTTCCATCCGGTTCCCCTACACCACACAGCTTTCCCAGCTCTTCTTCTGCCTAGGCATGAGCTCCTGTCACTTTGGATTAATTGTCACATGAAACCTGAGGTCTGTCTCTACCTGGTTTCCTTCCAGCAGGATTGGAGACAAAGAGCAGAAAACCAGCCAGCCTGCTGAACTTTCCCATGCTCCCTCAGATGGCCCAGGCCAAGCCACCTGAAGCTGCTCCTCCTTTCCACAGAGGGGAGAGAGAAGGTGGCAGGTGTTTTGTGGTGGCCACACACAGTACATGTTGTGCTCCCTCCCAAGGTGTGACAGCCAGTCCAGTTTGATGTTCAGCTTCACCAGTTAAAGGAACAAAGAGCCTACTGGCGGAATGGAATGAACATTCTGCTGGCCACATTCTGCTTTAATGCTGTGGGGTTGCAAAAAGCACCGTTAAGTTTAAAATATTTCTTTATTGCAAGAAAAGCTAGAAAAGAAGAAAACACATCCTAGTGATGCAACTGGTTCTTCAGGACAAAGACCAGTGCTTACAATAAGATTCCGTACAGGAGCAAGTGGACCTGCCAAGTAAGGAGGACACTTCTTGCCACCACTTCCCAAGTGAGCCAGGCATTTCAAAAAGGCACCAAAGATGTGAAGATAATGGGATTTCCCTTGCTGGTGTTTTCAAGTAAACAAGCTTTTTAAGCACAGCTAAAAACTTTGATGTAAGATCTAATCTCAACTTCTCCCATGTAGCATTAGCTACAGTGATGACAAAGCATGCCCCAAAGCATCCCTGCACTATCAAACCAACTCGAGAAGTTAACTTTAGAGGTATTAACCTAATTAAAAGCTAATTCAAACTACACACCCAGAACTGCTGCAGGTAAGTGTTTCTGATATGAAGATCATCTACCCCAATCCTACGCCTCGTGTGGTAAATTAGCAGAATGAGGATTATCTATTTCCTTCCCCACCTCACAGTTGCTCTAGATTTTAATCAGTATCTTCAAATACAACTTTAAAAGTGGTACTTCTCATGCTTACCAGGCTCCAGACAAGAGTAAGCAAATTTGGATCATCTCAATTTTTTTAATTTGTTTAGAGAGCCTAAGTTGAAAAGAGCTATATAAAATAGCTAGCTTACTAGAGAACTCCTTGGGGTCTACAATCCTAGAATGGTTTGAGTTGGAAGGGACCACAAAGATCATCCAGTTCCAACCCCCTTGCTGTGGATGCCTCCCACTAGACCAGGTTGCTCAAAGCCCCTTCCAACCTGGTCTGGAGCACATCCAGTGATGGAGCATCCACAGCTTCCCTGGGCAGCCTGTGCCAGGGTCTCACCACCCTTAGTGGGAAGAACTTCTTCCTAATTTCTAATCTAAATCTCCCCTCTGCCAGTTTGAGGCCATCACCCCTCATCCTGTCACTGCAAGCCCTGCTCAGAAGTCCCTCCCTGGCTTTCCTGTAGACCCCCTTCACATACTGCAAAGCTGCAAGGTCTCCCTGGAGCCTTCTCCAGGCTGAACAACCCCAACTCTCCCAGCCTGGCCTCTCAGCCCTTGGATCATCTTCATGGCCTCCTCTAGACCCACTCCAACAGGTCCATATCCCAGTGCTTATTATAAACACTTCTCTGCTTCAAAAGCCCAGGCAGGAACTACCCCACAAATCCTGGGTTTAATCTGTCAACCCCACCAACACAGAGATAACCTTCAGCCCAGCACAAGAGATTAGAAGCTGTTGTGACCTATTCATCTCAGGATGGAGGTCTTCCATTCATGCACGGATTTGAGTTCAGAGACAGCTGTATCAGAATCTGATGAAGTCTAAAAGGCTTAAGATTCTAGCCCTGAAGACTTGTTAGGCTGTGAAGTCCAACAGCCCAGTGACACTCACCTCTCCAGCTCTTCCCTTTCCCATTAAGTCGTGGAGTTGACGTGGGATCTCCACCCCCCCCCCCCCCAATTTCCTGAGGCTCCCTCTGCTTTTTGAACTCTCCCGTTTTTCTCGTCCACTGAAACTATTTACATTGCAAGCAACTCAAGGGGAGATTTTCACACAGTCACGTAACTCCAGGCACTCTGGGTCTCTTTTGGAAAGACCCCTTTGCTAAGAAAACCCCCAGTTTTCAACATGATGCTCCACAGATCCCATGCAGAAGGTGACCAGGTTCTCTCACTATTCCACTCCCAGTCCTGGGTCCTAGTACAAAGCAGTGACTTACCATGATCTGGATTTCTCTCTTGCAGACCTGTAAGTCGTACTCATTATTGACGTACATCCGCTTCAGGGCACATTTCACCCCGTTGTTAGTCCTCACAAGAAACACTATCGCAAATCCGCCTGCGGAAGACAAAAATCATCCTGTTCATTAACAAAGAAACCTCTCGGTCCTTGCTTCTGACCCTGTCCTTGACTCCCTCCATCTTCAGAGTACAGTCAGATGAGGGAGGGCACTCAGGAGCTACCACCAGAGCAGTGGTGGAAACCTCCCTCATATGTGCTTAGCTCCAGAACTTCCAGCGCTGCCCAGACAGCTATTTCTGGGAACTGAAAGGAATCCAAGGGGGCAAATCTTCAGTTAATGATACAAAGTTAACATTTAACATCCCCACAACACCAAGCAATTACACTGGTTACTTGTCCTGCCAGACAGTCCTTCGTTGCTCCATTCATTTCCATTACGAAGAAGAAAGCTGGAGCATAAGCAGCAACATTGCCTTGGACAGAAATCAGAGCTACAGATCATCCACTGAACTACTAAAAGGCCTAAACTTAAAAGGCTTCCCAACTTTTGAAGTGTCTTAAGTTCCATTACAAAGCTGATTCCTGTGAGAAGGAGAAGAAACCCATCTCCTACACACAGTTTGATGTCAGTGCTTTTAAAGAAAAGAACAAAGAGGAAAAAAAAAAAAAATCAACCAAAAAAAAAACCCCCCAAACCACCACAATTCATTTTTTGGTCATTGCTATTAGTGGAGTCAGGACTCCCAGGACATACTTGACTTGTTTAAGATGAAATCCTTTCATCTCTGTCAGCTATGCATCAAAATACACGGGTTTTACATCGGCAGTCCCAGACAGAAATAGGCAGCAGATTGAGGATGGAGTTTTATAGACATCAAAGTTTCACACCCGGCTCCCAGAGATCAGAACAAATCAGAACAAAGAGTCACCTGGATCCACACAGCCAAGAAGTGCTGCACAATGGGATAAAGGGACGCAGGGTGACATTGTTGATGCCACAACCTGACAGCACTTCCCTTGCTCTCTCTTACCCTACACTGCAGTACACATTCCTTTTACCCTTAAGGATTTCTCAGGGATCAGCTCAATAGTGGGACTTTAAAAGTTCCACAAGAGCTGCAGCTACACACCATAAAAAGCCAGTCACATCCCAAAGAATTCTCCTTTTAAAAGTTTGAGTCCTTTAGCAAATCCCATTACTTTACAGAAGCCACCAGGTCAACCATACATATATAGTTAACACCTGATGTGTTCCTAAATAACTATTACTAAGGGTTATTGGGCACTTAACTCCTCCCCACCACATGAAATGTGACAAGCAAGCCAGACACATGTGGGTAAAATTTAGTGTTAAAATAAGTTGCATTTGACAGCTCCAATCTTGCAACAACTGATGCTTAGAAGCCATTAACAAATCCAATGCCACAGCCAAAAGGCCACCCCCAAAGTTTCTCCTAAAACTGGGGTTTATTTTTACCAAGAAAGGATTGAAAAGAAAACAAAAAGAGGAAATGACCAGATGATGCTCCAATGGTCAAAGTACAACCCTCCACATTTCTTATTAAACAACTTTCATGGCACCCATTGCAGTCTTCCCAAACAACCAGGGAAGAGCTAGCCCTTCAAATAGGATGCCTGTCAGGACCAGAGCTCTTAAAACAAAAAAGAAGTGGCTCTCTGCAAGAAAAACCCCTTCATTTGGCACATCATGGTTTGCCATAAGAACTAGAGCAGGTTTCCAAGGAAGGCCCTTGGACCTCCAAGAGCCCCAAGGACCTCCAGGAGCAGAACAAACAAGCAGCAGCCCCAGAGAAGCTGCAAAAAATATATATAACAGAAAGGAGAAGGAAACAACCAAAACAAAGAAGAAAAACAACTGTTAAGATTTCAATTAAAGGTCTTGAAAGCCATAACCAGGCTGCAAAATGGATATTCAGATTTGGAAAAGTGGGACCTGGCCCTGCCACACAGCTGCTGCTCAGTCCTGACAGCGAGGGTCCTAAAACCCTTGTAGTTCTGGAAGACCCCATTTCTTCTGCCACAGAAATAAACCTGACACTCTCCCTTAAACTGCTTCAAGTTGAGGCTCTTAAGTTAGAAGTCATTTTTAAGATCCCCTAAACCTGCAGCCTTATTTTTCTACCCCAGCCACGTTTGTCCCGTTGCTGGAGAACAAACTGGCACATGCTGCTGGGTTATCCTTGCCCCCCTCTCTTATAACCCACAATGGAGCCAGTAAGAAATACAAGACCCATAACCAGCACAACTTCCCCAATCCCTACTTTCACACATTATGCTTTTTAAAAATCATTGGAGAATTCAAGATTGTAATTTTCTTTTTCATTTCTGTACAATGTTTTCATGGACCACAGAGAAAACAAGCCAAAAAAAATAAATAAAAAGAGAGTTTCTGGCTTTTTTTGTGTTTATTACAGAGTCTGTCAGCATCAAAACCTTCTGCAAATCAGCAGATTTATTTCCCCCCACCCTCCAAAATGAGAAAGTCAGCAGCTGTCTATCAGAAGCCTCCCTTCCTCTCCAGGGGTCCAGTTCCCTGCCCACAGCCCCTCCAGACTGGAGGCCAGTAGGATATTGCAGCTCTCTCTACAGCCCTACAGCTCAGCAGAAAGAACCACGAGTCAAGCAGCAAAAATAGATCAATCAAACTTAATATATAGATAGAAAGATATAAAAGAGATCCACAAATTCAAGGACTTCCTTCTTCTAAATCTTTGCTTCAGCTGAAGTGGGACTGGTAGCTCTTCAGCCCAGTTGCTAAAGTCTCATTAGCAAAGTTCTGGGCAAGGTACCTTTCCTCTAGCCTGGATCCTCTGCTAATTAACAGTCACTCCTAGAGCACCCTCATTACAACATGAGCATCACATTATTCTCCTTACAAGCAACCAGGGCCAACTGGCAAAGCAAATTACAGTCTATACAGCAGAGAACGCAGCTAAGCCAGCCCGAGAGCTCACGGGCATCTCAATTAATTCATTCATTAATTAAGGCAATGCTTTCTGACACAGGACTACAACATCAACACGTAGAGACCTGGCAGGAATATGGCCCAGAGCATCTTCCAAGAGCTGAATACATCGGGTGGAGCCGCAGACTGTACACAAGTCCTTGCATCCTTCCCATCTTTACCCTCAACTCCTGCAAACTTCAGCTGCTGTAGAAGCCGTGCAAAATCATTTCACTTGTTTTCCCTGCGAATACACCTGTTGATTTAGTTACTTTATTATCAGACTCCCACAGACCGCAGATTGAAGCACGACGATGTTGCTACCGGGAAAAAGCAGCGCGCTGCTCTCCGGAGAGAGCGACTGCTGATTTCATCAGGGTACAGACAGCAGTTTTCACACAGCAATCCAGAGCAAGAGACTTTGCCATCAGAGAAGCAAAACGCCGTGATCCTCAATCATATGAAAGAGGGTGCAAAGTTTTACTTTCTAAACAACTGTTGGGGTTTAGGGTCAGGGTGGCCCCTTAGACCATAACAGGCGCTCTCTGTTAACCCCCCTCCCTCCCTCCCCAGAGGGGAAGGGAAAGGGAATGAGGGAGAGAGACTCAGGCAGTAGAGAAGGGAACTGGAACAGCTTGAATGA
>JANHGN010027514.1:0-16171 GCA_024605025.1 Megaceryle maxima | reverse complement strand
TCCTGCTCTGGAGCCTTTCCAGCCCCAGCTGGATCTGTTCCTGTGTGGGCTGCCCTGGGTGACCCTGCTCTGGCAGGCGGGGTTGAACTCGATCTCCAGAGCTCCCTCCCAACCCCCACCATTCTAGGATTCTATGAAAACCTGCACTGCTGAAAGCACCAAAGCACTTGGGATACCTCGACATTTACCAAAGAACACACTTGGGATCCTACACTGGCTTGTTTGGCTTTCAGTCTCAAAAAGCAGACCATTAAAACACAGCAGGGCCAATACCCTCCCCAGCCATGCAGCTCACAGTGCCCACACCCTGCCTCACATGGTACATGGGAAAGGCAATGGAAAAACAGCTAAATAATCACAGATCCCATTCGAAGAGGAGAAATAGTTTAACTCCTAATCCAAATGTCACTGGCCAGCTGATCACAGCTCACCAGAGGGCAATAACTGATAAAATACATTTCACAGTCATATCTTGAAGCCAATCACACTGGCATCGGGTTGAGGACCATGTAAACCTGCGAAATTGATCTCAGATGGTGTTTGTTTTAAAGTGAAATTATTTCAGAAGAGACTCATGTGTAATATTTTAGTGACTTTAAGGTTGTGATGCTGCCCACTCCAGGGAAAGGGTGTTCTGTGGGTAAGCCAGGCAGGGGCCAGCAGAAGTCCTCTGCAATTAGCCCCACCACACACAGAAGCAGCTCAGGGGCCACCTTCCCACCAGTCACAGGTTGTGTGTTCACAGCCTTACCAAGCTCCTCAGACCCACACCGGCCTGCTAAAAAAAAAAAAAACCAAAACCCCAACAAACAACTTGCAATGAAACCTTCCCACCATGTCTGTCTTTTCAAAACAGAATAAAAAGTGCAGCTGGCAAATTGAGCTGATTTTGCAGTGGTTTATAATGGCTGCTCTCTTGCCATACTGCAAGTGCACAAAGTGACACAAAACACAGCCCCCAAAGAACAGGGCACTGGGGCAATCCCCACCTTGCTTGGTTTATCTCAGAGGAGCACATGAGGGATGTGGTACATTGCCTCACAGGCACATCCCACAAACTCCTTAGCAAATTTGGGATTTTTGGCAACATCTTTCTAAATGTTTTTGCTGCTCTGGTCCTCATCAGACACCGTCCTCTTCAGAGCTCCACTGTGCGGGGTTTGGGGTGGTCTTTTCTTGGGGTTTTCACACACTCAGCAGAAACAAAAAGCAGCATCCAGTTTGATCATGCTGGTTTGGTTTCTTGTCACAAACAAAACCCTAAGACAGCAGCCTGACTCACCCACACACTCAAATGCCTCCTGGGCATTTACCTCAGCTCCCTGAAACACCAGTCACCTTAAAATCAGCAAAAGCTCCCCTCAGCCCACACTGAATCACTACGATGACGCCGACTATAACCCTGGCCTTGAGGAACATCAAGGCCAGCAGTGCTGACCTCCCACAGCAGTTAATCCTCCTGCAAACACGAAGAGGAATTTTTCAAGAGATTATTTGTGCTATTATATGGATTAGAGCAAGACAACTACAGAGACTCAACTAAGAATCACCGATTGCAATATACCCTTTGTGAGCAAATACTGATTCACGGGTGGTATCGCACCACAGCCAACCGACCATTCCAGTTCCTTCTATATTATTCCCACCTACTTCTTTCCAAAAGGAATGTTCCCTCCCCACCCAGGAAAGTGAGTATCCAGACACAACTGTTTTGAAGGGGGTGTACCTAACGGCAGTGAGTATTTTGGGGGATCTACGCAAGAGACTGCGAGCACGTGGAGACATCTGCCATCTGGCACGCTGCACAGTGCCTGCAGCAAGGCCTCCCATCCCAGACCAGTCAGCTTCAGCAGGGTTGCTCAGCAGAATTGAGGGTGACCAGTCACAGCTTTGGCAGAAAGAGGTAAATCCCAACACTATCATTCCAAAAGTCCTGGTTCAACCAGTTCCTCAGGCTTGCAACTCAAGTCTCCCTCATGTCATCCATCATCATTTTAGAGACGCTTTCTTTTAAGCCACTTCTACATCTCATTGATTTTCTAGGCTTCACATGCTGCACCAAAACACCAGCCTCTCCTCTCCTTTCTAACACAACAGGGATGAGAGACATTTCCTTCCCAGACAGGATACTCCTCCTCCTCCCAAGTGCTTCCCAGGGGACTTTTCCTTTTAGCAGTAAAAGCCAAGACTTCACAACTTGCCTTTTCCACACTGCTGAACCTCCAGAACTCACTGCAGACACAAGTTTTCCGGCTGAGGACTCAGACAGCACTAGTGCAGAGACAAGGTTGCCAGAGAGGTCCCCAAGTCTCCTGCTGAGTCAGTGAAAAACCGCTGATCACCAGCACTTGGGGAGCACACACAGCTACACCACAAGGCCAGAAGGACGCAAAGCTGCAGCACTTCCAACCCACACTGACTCCCTACATGGGTTATAAAGGAAAAGGCACTTTCACCCCTCTGTTCCCAGCAAAACCTACAAGCCACCTTGCTCTTGTCCCTTTGGGGACTTCACTCGCCACGCAGGGGGATTCCGGGCTGCCCACACCAGGAGTCTAACAATGAGGCAAACACCTGCGTGGGACCTCTCGCCACAACAATTTCCTTTGCCTCCCAGAGTGGTCAGGAAGAGAACGCAGCAACTATTTTACAGGCCTGCTGCACCTCACTCAGCCTGCAGATCTAAGAGCTGTAGCCAACCCGAGGCCATGCTCCGTCCCAGAGACCAGCCAAGAAACCCAGAGTCACAGGGGGAAAAAAAAAAAAAAAAACAAAAACAAACTAGAAACCCTCACAAGCAGCAGCTCCTCCAGGACAGCGAGGTTCAGAGGGGAGCAACTTCCCCTGGGCAGTCTGTGCTACCACCTCACACCTTTGGTGGCTGTAGCTGAGGCCTGTCAAGCAGGAGAAAGCCCAGTGCCACACCAGCTCGCTTCCTGGTGCTGTCAGCACCGGGGCAGAAACTGCCAACAGATTATTCATCAGCAGAAAACAGCCTCTGTTTTCCCATGTTACCAGGATGAGGCCAACCTGCATTAAAAAAAGAACTGTGACAGCTTCTCAGGTTTAGCTCATAACAGTTCTAAGCTCCTAGGGCCAAAAGGGCCTTGGAAACATCAGCCAAAGCAAATCTATGTTGCAAATTTCACATCAGGAAAAAAAATAAATCACTATAGTTACTGGTGGAAGGCCTGGTTGCGGTGCTCCTCTCAGCTCAGCCTGCAGCAGAACCCACCAGAAACCACAGCTGAAAGACGGTCACAGATCCATTTTCTTGAACACTGCGGTGACTCCTTCCAAACCCGAACGCACCGCGGCGTACACAGAGTCCCTTTTCCATTTTAGGGTTCTTTCTGTCAAAGCCAACACGGGTCCTCCCACTCAGCTCTGGCACAGCAGCCACCCTCTCCTTCGCAATTTCAGGATCAAAACAAACCACTGTTTTGACTGAAATCGCAGAGGATGCTGTGCAGGAGATGGACCAGGAGCAGGTCTAAGGAGACCAACATCCCTCTGAAGGTCGAGGTTAAGGTTACCAGCCAGAGCCATTCAGAAGGTAGCCCAAACGAATTAAATGTAAAATGAGAGTTAATGCAGCAATCCAGGTTACAACTGAATTAAAAATATATATATATACACCACCAGCAACTTGCTGCACTGCAAGGACTGGGCATGGGAAGAGTTTTATAACCCCTGCTGTTCATTTTGAGTTCTTGTTTTATTTTGAAGAAAAAAAAATGCACTTGGGATTGCTACCTCCCCTGCAGAAACCCCCCCACCAAAACAGGGGAAAAAAAAAACACCACAAAACACGGGGGGAAAGAAACCCACCCAGATCCCAGCCAACCTATGCGCACGACAGGTCTACAAGGAATTTACTCCAGCATTTTATTCCTCTCTGCTTATGGTAGGAAAGGAGGTAACTGGCTAAAGAAAGTTAGAGTGAATGCCACTGTTTGCCTTATTTCCAGCACCTCATTCTGGACCAAAACACTTGACAATCTGGGGGCGAGGTTAATCTCCCAGTTTAGGGAAGGTGGTAAACAATTAACTTCTAAAATCCTCTCAATTTCTAAAGCTTTATACAAAATAAACCAAAAAAAAAGGAACAAACCAACAAAACAAACCAAATCCAGCAAATCCACACTGGGTTTACATATGGAAAGATCAGAAACGTCAGCTTGCAGATGCCCCTGGCTTGCCAGACTGTCAAGGACAATGAGATGCTGGGGGGGAGCTGGGGGGGAAACTGGGGCTAGCAGGCGGTGAGTGCACGGGGAAGGCCGAAGCCTCCCCTTCCAGCTTCGGGAGACAAATAGGAAATAAATAAATAAGTAATGCCAAAAAAAAAAAAAAAATACAAAACCAGAGCGCTCTGCAAAGGCACCGGGCTCTTACCTTCCGCCAACACCTCGTCCACCATCACCTGGTAGCGGCCGATGCTGAAGACTCTGCCGATGTAGCCGCTGCCCGGGCCACCGCTGCCGCCTCCGCCGCCGCTGGTGCCCGACCCGGGGCCAGAGCCACCCTGCTCCCGACGCGAGTCGAAGAACTTCTTCATTTCTCAGGAGACAGCAGCAGCTGCCTGGCGATGGGGAGGGGGTGGGGGGGGCGGGGGGGAGTGTGTGGGTGGGGGGGCGATGCTATTGTTAAGGTCCGGAGCCCCCCTTCCTGGTTCGTGGGGCCGATGGGGGCCCCGCGGCCGCCCGGCTTGCGGGGCCGAGCGGAACCGGAGCGTTGTCCTCCGAGGGACTCACACCTGCAAAACCACAGCGGGGACAGCGAGGGGTGGGAGGGGGAAAGGCGGTTACCCCGGCAGCGCGGCCCCCTCAGGGGAGCCCCGACCTACAGGGCCCCTGTCAGGGCCCCCCGCCCGGTACCTCTCTGCGGGCGAGGGGTGCCTCCATGCACCCCCGCAGCGGCGCCCGGGGCCGGCCGGCCGGCCTGGCCGCAAAGCCCCACCGGCTGCCCGCTGCGGGTCACGGCGGGGGCCGTCTACGGTCAGGGCCCGGGGCCCGCATCGCTGCTGTTGGCGGAGCTCCCGGCGGCCACCGAGCCCGTCAGGGACCGACCCCGCCGCCGCCGCCGCCCCCCGCCGGCCCCATCCGACCAGGAAATGGGTTGTCACAGGAAGTCCCGGCTGCCGGCGGGAGCGCCGCCTCCGCCACCCCGGAGGGCCCGGCCCGACCCCACCGCTCCCACCACCGGCGGGGGGAGGGAGGGAGCGCAGCGCAGCCGCCGCCCCAGGGGGAGACCGATGCCCTTTGGCGGACAGCGGGGGAAGAGGAAAAGCGGCGGGGAATGCGATGCAGGCGGAATGGCGGCCGCGGCCTCGCCGCGCGGCACGGCGGGAGCGGTAGTTCCCGGTCACCCGGCGGCGGCGGGAACTGCAGCTCCCGGCGTGCACCGCGGCAGCGCCCCGGAGGGCTCGGCGGGGTCGTGAGGGGAGAGTCCGGAGCGGAGGGGTCCCCTCGACCTCCTTCACCCCCTGCCCGGCGGCCCCAGGAAGAGCGAAGCGGGCCCGGGGACCGTGTCTTACCCCACGCCGGGAGGGATGGGCGCGGAAAGCCGGGCAGCGAGGAGCCTCGGCCCGCTCTTCTCCCCGGCGACGGCGATCGACGTGTTACTTTCAAAACCGTGCGCTGCAAATTGGCATTTTCCTGTCGCGACAGTAAAAGGGCCCTAATCTGTGACACCTTGGGCTGGGCCTGACGTCCGAGGCTCATCTTCCCCCAGGCCCAAGCTAGCACCTGCTTCGAGGACCTCGGGTAAAACTCGGACCAGAGAGAACCCCAGACCTTCAAAGCTCGTCTGAAACCTCGCCGTCGGTTTTGTAACAACACCCGAGCTTTAGATTTGTTATTAAATTCCATCTTCTGCCTCCCTCCCGCCCCAGGACCTCACGCAGCTTGTGGCAAGATGCTCGTATGCAGCAGCCCAAGAGCCCGAAGCACTTGGGTCAGGCTTTGGAGAACCTTGAATCTCATCAAGTTTCCTTTAAATGCACTTTTGAGTTCTTTTCAGCTTTTTTTTCCTCAGAAATCAGGAGAATTTTCCAGCCTATGGCATTGCAGCAGCCAGCTCCTCTCCTCTCCACAGGCATTAACAGGGAAGGGAAGCTGGGATTTCAAACAGCAGAGGGAAACATTAAAATGGAAAAAAAAAAAAAAGAGTTTTCCCAGCCCGTGACCCAGAATACAGAGCCCTGAGGAATGCGTGGCTGCCAGAGGAATCCTCCATGACAGCACCGCTCTCCTTCCTCCCCTCCAGCTGGGGCAGAAGAGGAAACCGGAGCGCGTTCGTGTTTTCCCAGTGACTATTATTTCCTCTATTATGGCAATCAGTGCAGCCATCCTGCTGACAAGCTCCTGTCCCTCGTGGGTTGGCCAGGCAGGCCCCAGTTACCACGAGATGGCAAAAATATTTACCCTCTGCGCAGCCCATTTTCTTTTTCCGGCATCGCTTTTAGGCACGGGCTTCCAGTGATGCCAACGAGACTGTATCAGCATGTTGTAAACAGGTCTAATTGTTTTTTTTCCCCCCTCCAGTGTTTGAAGGCTTTAAAGCTGTGTATGGCTCTCAGAATATGCAAGTTAAATTGCTGGTGATAATATTTAGCATGTTGCAGACACAGATCTAAAAGGACGTGGCTGTGCAGCTGCCTTTCTGTCGAGCCACTGCACCTCTTCACAATGATTAATGCTACACCTCTTCCATCATCCTTCTTCTCTTGTAGCTACAGGTCTAGAATCCCACTCTGCAGACCACAAAGTCTGCCTTGACCACCGTCATTCACCCACGGTTTGTAGAGTGCTGCAGAGTGGCTCCTACCCACACCTCATGTCCACATGTCCCATACGAGACACGCCGAGTCCACACGCCCGGAGCTGTGATCGTTTCAGCAGGTCAGCCAACACAAGTGTGGACTCCCTCCTTTTTTCATTTAACAGGCTTTAATTGTGGTGAAACCTCGCTCGGCGGGGGTTTGGGGCTGTGTGAGGAGTCGCCAGTGGCCAATACAGAAGGTTCACTTGCCCGTCAGGTTAAGTATGAACTGGATAAAGCCTCAGTTGCTTTGATCCCCTTCTTTATTACTATTTTTAATTAACCTGCAAAGCATCACCAGGCATCTGTTAAGACCGAGGTAAAACACCCGGTGCCAAAAAGAGACTACAATAATCAGTGATTTCTGGGGACTCTGCGGAACTGAACAATCTCCAAGGAAATTGGGCATCTCTGTGCAGGATGGGAAATGACTCACTTCCAGCTAGAGAAGATGAAGCAGAGCGCCGTGCAGAGAGCCTGAGGACACACTGCTGAGCAGCCCAACCGGGCACTCCTCTGTGAAACAGACCTGGGAGTGCTGAGGTATAAAACACAAGACGAAGGTCAGACCTGTGGGCAGCTATGGAGCCCTGATGTTCTGGCCACGGGCACACAAACTCTGCCAGTGACCATTTTGGGGAGAGAAAGCAGAGCAGAAGGTGATCCTCAGTTGCAGATGCTGCTGATGGTCTTTATTCCAAGAAGGCTGGAGGCTTTGGCTGTGCTGCTGCAATCCCAGGGACCTTCACAGGGATGGGGCAGAACTGAGCCCAAAAGCTTTAAGTGAAAACTTTAATCGGTGATTGCCAGCGGAGACGGGGGCTGGTACTTCTGGGGTAGCCTGGAGCAACACCAGGGTGCTCACCAGGTTATCCCATTCCAGAGAGAAATCTCAGACTGCCTAACACTGTCGACCCTAAACATCAAAATTCAGCTGTTACCATCCCATGACTTCAAATATTCCAGCCCTGATGACGTGGCCAGCAGAGCTGTTTGCCTGCGTATTGTCTCCCTGAGCCTGGTTCCTCTCCACCGCTAAGAAAACGCATTCAGATCCCCAGGAAGAAGCATATTTAATACAGCTGCATCCCTCAAACTTTCCAGACGGCTCAGCATTTTCTAAATAAAAACAGACGTTTGGAAAGGTTTCAGGTGAGTAACCTAAAAGCGAAGCCACACTGGCCTCTTCTGGACGTGTCGAGAAGCGGCAACCAAGGCGGGTAAAGGGCCTGCACAGCTCCCTGTGCTTGGCTTACGTAACTGTCCAGGCCCAACGCTAATGCCCAGATTTTGCTCTATCCAGTGCCTAATAATTAAGTTTTCTCATCCAGTTATTTTTATCTTGATAAGGATGTTCCCTTAACCACACGCATTCACTGTAGAAATTTGTGTCAAGCTTCTCACCAGCTGAAGAGCTTTAGAGCTACTGCTCGATCCCTCTATTTCCTCCTGGGATTTCCTACAATCCTAGGAGTTCTTCTAAGTGTGTAGCAGTGGACCACAAATGCTACCAGTATTCTTTGCTACTAGCAAAGAAAAGCCATCATTTGTCTTTGCCACCCCCAAGAAAAGGGCATATGGTGATAGGATGAGGGGCAATGGTTTTAAACTAGAGCAGGGTAGGTGTAGTTTAGACATTAGGAAGAAGTTCTTTACTCCAAGGGTGGTGAGACACTGGAATGGGTTGCCTGGAGAAGTTGTGGACACCTCATCCCTGGAAGTGTTCAAGGCAAGACTGGATGGGGCTCTGAGCAACCTGCTGTAGTAGGAGGTGTCCCTGCCCATGGCAGGGGGTTTGGAACTGGATGATCTTTCAAGGGAACACAGAAGGGACCTTCCAACTCAAACCATCCTATGAACTCTCAAGCGCATGAACTTTATCTGAGCCTATGAACTTCTCTATCATGAAGTTAGGTAAGGTTCAGAATCCCGCAGAGGAGCAAGAAGACTCCAAAGCTCATCTCTCTATTTTACCTGCTCAAAACCTAAAAGTTTTTACCTCTTAGGTTCTCCTCTTCGCCCTTTTAAGACGCATCCTCACTAGCTCCAGTAATAGCTACGCAGCTAGAAGCCAACATCTTCCATCAGTGCTAATGGCACTCATGGCCTATAGAAATATATAGTAGGAACCCATGGGCATAATCGAGCTGATGGAGATCCACGTGCTCATGCATTTTTGATGCGTAGCCTGGCCTGACACCACACACATCACTAGGCTTGGCCACCAAATCAAGAAGATCCACCTTTCTCCAGGAGCATGACTTTGCACTGCAAATAGACACTGGTGTTTAAAGTGAGTATCATTAGATTAAAAGAAATTTATAGATTGGGTTCTCACTGAGAAGGGATTTATGAGTTGTGTTGGGCTTCTGAGTGTACCCTCAGGTTTTCCCTGTCCCAAGCAGCCTCACCTGGGCCTCCACCCAGCCCCCTTTGCTCATCCATTGATGTGCAGGCCCGGGAGCCTCGCTCTTTCTTTGAGGCACTTGTAGGACGGTCCTGGCTGCGGTTCTGTCTTTCGGCTTTGCTGGCTGAGCTCTGGAGTTGTGTTGTGGGTAGTGCTGTTTCTTGGCGTTCCTAGCTTGGTTTCCTGAGTAGGCTGTGGACCACGATCGCTGACTGGGTGGCTGGTGAAGCTGGTTGCTGTCCCTGTCTCTCTTTAGGCGTGGTAGGACTGGGTCCTGCTCGCAGTGCTGTCACCACCTTTTGCTGCTAGCTTGCTTTCCCTCGTGCTGCAGCCCTGCTAGTCTTGCTTTCTACCACAAGACAAATCATATTAAGATGCTTAACCTGTTTTCCCCACTCCAAGCACTCAGCCAGGGAGACAACCTCTTCTAGGTGACCCTACTGGAGCAGAAGAGTTAAATGAGATGATCTCCAGAGGTCCCTTCCAACCCCCACCATGCTGGGATTTGGTGAGTTTCTCTCGGATTCCCGTGAAGGAATAAACACATCCGTGCTGTAGAAGTCCCCGTTAGCTGGGTGGTCACAGCTCTGGTTCCATCCCCTAGAGCTGGGTCATAGCCAAATTACAGAGCAGCTAAGGAAGATAAAGCTACACAGAGGCAGATATTAATTAAAAAGAAAAAAATAATTAATAAAAAGAGCAAGCTACTCATTTCCTCTTCAGAACTATATGTATGCTAATTGAAGTAAATAGTCATTAAGCCCATTAAATGAAATTTAGGTTTGATAATGTGTTTTGTGGATGCTGGAAGCAGTGGTGTAGCTGTTAACAGCCTGCAGCTTCAGGGAAAGAAGGTTTAGGTTGTACTGCAAATAATATGTTCTTTCCTCAGGGGCAGCAGGAGCTTCCCTGCCTGAAAGTCTCTCAGTGGAGCTGGCGAATGCCCCGAGGGCTGGGGCTTAAATAGTATCAATTAGTCTTGATAGTGGGGGGGTGGTTGAAACAAAATTGTTCTATTTGTACAAAGTGTAACAGTAATTAGAGCTGTCTAGCCCAGACTCTGCAAGCAAAGAGCCTTTGCCATGGGAAAGGAGAGCGCCTGTGGCTTGAACCCTCGTTTGTCTGTGATGTAAAGAGGCTGTACCATCACAGAACCACTGGAGGTGGATGGGACCTCTAGAGACCAGCTAGTCCAACCACCCCCCCAAAACAGGTTTGCCCGGAGCACTTTACACAGGATTGCATCTAGGTGGGTTTGGAATCCCTCCAGAGAAGGAGACTCCTCAGCCTCCCTGAGCAGCCTGTTCCAGTCCTTCGTCATCCTCACAGGAAAGAAGTTTTTCCTCACGTTGAGGTGGAACTTCCTGGCTTCCAACTTGTGCCCAGTGCCCCTTGTCCTGTCACTGGGCACTACTGAAAAGGGTTCAGCTCCTTGCACCCACCCTTTAGATATCTATAGACATTGATAAGGTCTCTCAGCCTTCTCCAAGCTAAATAGTCCCATCTCTCTCAACCTTTCCTCACAGGAGAGATGCTCCAGTCCCCCAGTCATCTTCACTGCCTGTTACCATGATTCTGATTGCACTGCAGCCGCACGAGGTGGTGTCTTCTCAGCGAGTACTGGAAATGGCTCACCAAGGCCAGGCAAGCCTAGATGGTGTGAGGACTCCTGGGTGGCTTCTGCCAGAGCTGGTGCCTTAAGCTCTGCCAGACCTGCTTTCCTCATTCAGGTGAGACAATGCCACTAGCATCAAGAGCAAGTGACAACTTGTATGACTGGAAAAGGGCTCTTCTGAAGGTAAAAGTGTCACCCCACAAGTGCCTAACCATCTTCACAACCCCACCGCAGAGGTGCTGGTGGACTCCAGTCCCCCTTTGGATGGTGTTGGTTAACACCGGTGGCCGACGAAGCTGTCAACCAACCAACGGTCCAGGACTGGTTGCATTCCCTGCTGTTTATAGTTTTTGTTAATAAAATAGATCAGTAGACTGGGCTCCTGGCCAAGAGCAGCCTTAAGTTTCTCCGTAAGAGAAGACAGAGTGCGTGGGTATTTCTGAGACGGTGTCAATGCAGCATATGCTGTGGGACAGCAGCATGGAAAGCACAGAGCGCGGGAGCACCCGAGATGCTGTTGTAGCTGTCACTGATAGAAATTGTAATAGCACCCAGGACCTCCTCTTGTGTGCCTGACCACAGAACGTGCAGGGATCCTCCTCTTCAAAATCTTGGCATTGAAGCACACTTGACAACGTTGGACATTGGACTCCTGGCTTTTTAGGTGCAGCTGCTCAGGAGGCCATGAAGATGATTGGAGAGTTGGAGCACCTCTCCTATGGGGACAGGATGTGAGAGTTGGGGCTGTTCAGCCTGGAGAAGAGAAGGCTCTGGGGAGACCTTAATGGGGCCTGAAGGGGACCTACAAGAAAGCTGGGGAGGGACATTTTACAAGGGCTTGCAGTGACAGGATGAGGGGTGATGGCTTTAAACCATTAGTAGATTTAAACCAATGGATTTAGACTAGATATTAGGAAGAAATTCTTTACAGTGAGGGTGGTGAGACCCTGGCATAGGCTGCCCAGGGAAGCTGTGGATGCTCCATCACTGGGTGTGTTCCAGGGGGGTTGGACTTGGTGCTCTCCAGAGGTCCCTTCCAACCCCCAGACCCCCACCATTCTAGGATTCTATGATTTCTTAGGTGAATTGGAATGTTCCAGTCTTGTTGCCTCAAATAAAAACTGCTCAGCTATTTCTAGGAAGGTGTTTGTCACCTTCCTTCCTCTCTATGTGTTAAAAGGGCTTTGCTCAGCTAACAGATCAAAGCCTTCAGCCTGGCTCTTCCTCAGGTCATCCCCAAAACACCCCTGCTTCTCCACAAGGTTAGCTCTGACTTGTGGAAACGGATGTTTCCTCATATACAGTGCTGAGCTGGAGGTAAGGAGACATCCTTGCTCTAAGGCTCCAAAGTTCCCCTGCATCTCTGCAGCGAGTCGCGATATCTGCAGTGCACTTTGTGATTAATCTGAGATAAATGCAGGCTGTGAGAATTCTCTCTTACAGGCACACGAAGGTCAGTGCTTTATTTTTCAGCCTCCACCCTCACCTCGACTCCCCGCTGCTATGGAGACAGCAGCCTGAGCTACAGCATCGCAGCGTGGCTCCAACAGTGCTTGTGCAACAGCCAAATAACCCCCTTCCCAGGGGCTGCTGATTGCAAACTGCTGGTGAGAATTTCCTCAAAACACCAAAGGCCCAAAGGCTGGCCCCTGCTTAAATCTGGGGGATATTGGCTAAAGACTTCATTAGTGCCAGGATTTGGACCTCAGTGAATGAGGTGATGCTGTTTCTCTAAAGCTGAAGGTACCTGCTAATCAAATGTCACTGCAAATCTCTCCTTCTGGCACCAGGCTCCTCTGCTCTGAGGTGTGAATTTAAAAGGCCAGGTCCTTAAGGCAAAAACTCAAATGCTGCTGTTTTCTGAGTGGTTCATCTCTGTTCTCATGGTGGGACCTCGAGTAAATGTGTCCTTCCTAACAGGCTGGCTCCTTGAGGTCTGTTTATTTACTTCATTGCACACTGTCTTTCTGTCACCTTTAATTTTTATCATGTCTCCTGTAGGGATGAGAGCACGGCAGGATGGAGGGAGACTAGAGCAGGTAGGCAACTGAGTAAAGTCTGAGGATTTAACTGCTTTTTTAACAGGGGAGTTTAAAATAATCACTGGGACAAACAGGAACTATCAGTGCAGAGAAAAGCAATGTACTTTGTCACTTTGTCATTGCTGTCCTGCTTTTGACAGGAGGACAGCAAAGCTGTGCTAGACAGTGCTTCAGGTCGGGGAGATCTGAGGAGAGCCAAAGCTTTTTTATCCTTTAGGAGATGAAGCCAACATGCTGAAAGCTGAGCAGAGCCTAGAGGAAGGGCTCCTGGAGACATGAAGCTTTGCCTCCTGAGTCTTACACAGGGAATTTCTCCTACAGCAACAACCCTTTGCCTTCCTGAAGTGAGGAACTCCTGGAGCAAGGTACAATAGGGTGCAGACAACCATAGCCCTAAATCCCCTGTCCTTTCATCCACTTCCCAGAGAAGCTCTGCTTCCTCTCAGCGTGGTCAAAGGATTTTGTAGTTTGTAGTTTTGGGTTTTTTTTTTTCCTTTCTGGTCCAAATAATTGTGATTGAACCAGATGGCTACAGAAACATCACCCATGACCAGCCCAGATTACTGTGTGCTGGGTCAGGATCTGGCTTCTGAACGGGCTACACTTGCACGACTAATTCTGGGTGGCCAAAAACATCTGCACAAACATTTTGCATCTTCCTCCCTACTCAGAATCACAGAAGCCTCTCCCAGAAGGAAAGAAAAGGTTGAATTATGCAAATCAGGAATGGCAGGATCGGTGCAATATTTAAAAGAGTAAATAACTTCTAAAGAAGATGGACTTTAATTATTTAAGACTTATGGTCTTAAATAATTACTGTTGCAAATACCAGTGACCTCAGTGTCAGAGCCATCCAGTCCTCAGGGTTGAAGAGGCCACAAAACAAACAGAAGGAAGCTTTTGAAAATACACAGGCTAAAAAAAAATACATCACAGGCAACCTAAGATGGAGAAACAGCAGTTTTCCTGCTGGTGGATTAAAATGAGCGGGTACGGGCCCAGAGCAGGAGGCAGCTGACGTGAAAGGAAGGGATGAAAATGGAAACTTCAACAGATGTAGGAAAAAGCAAAGAGTTTCTCCTTGGTGACTGTTGACAATATCTACGAATCCACATAGAATCCTGGCTGGGGTGAAGTGCTGGATTTTGGAAGGAAAAAGCCTCTGCAGTGGAAAAGGAGAATGCCTGTGGCTTGAGCCCTCCCTTTCTGTTACCATCTGTCCAATGCCCCCCCAGCAGCAGTAGGTGCTGGTCTCTGCAGGGTTGGTTTTGGGGGACTGAGCAGTGGTGGGAGCTGTGATAAGGCAGCTGCACAGACATGCTCACTTGGAGCACAGCCTGTGCCCATCCTAGCTGCTAAATTTAGGTCTCTTCCAGCAAAAGAGCATGTGCAAAGCAGCAGGGGGATGGGATGTGTTGTATGAGCTGGAAAAAAAGAACCTCAGAGGGTTGGTTTACTCATAATAACTGTACTTTTGGCATCAGAGGAGACCAAAGCCCCTGAGGATAAACACAGGGAAGACAAAATCTGTGTTACTGCAAGGCTGATTTGCCTCTGTCAGGCTCATGATCTTGTCTGAGGCCAACCCTGGCAGTGTCACATCAGGGTAAAACCAAATCCCTTTGCCTGAAGTGTTTCAACTTTGCCATTTATTGGGGGAGGCGGGGGAGAGGGGGGGGTGGAAAAAAAAAGTCATAATGAAAATAATTGTTCTGACAGAAACCCTGTCTGTCTGTGACACAGAGTTCTTAGACAAGGGGGAATGATGCTGAAGACCTGGGGAGGTGCCATGGGACCAAAGGAGATGTGATACAGGTAAGAAATTCCCACAAATGACACTGGGGAGTGGGGGTGGAACAGGACTTCTCACTCAAAGCTGGTGCTGCCTGTGAGCTCCACGCCGTCGTCCCCCTCGCTCCCCCCTTGGCTATGCCCTACACGACAGCAGAGAGCAATTCATCAGAGGCAGGCTGCTCGCTGGGGTTGCAGTCAGAGGCCTCTTCCGCTTCCAGAGATTTTTACCAGCAATGCTGGGGAGCATGGAAGCCATCCCAGCCTGCCAGGCCACCTGGACTTGCAAGGGCCTCTGTGTAACCCCAAAAGTGCATCTCCTAAATGCATGCGAGTTTCCCGGGGGGGAACTCTCCCTGCTCTGGACTCCAGCCCAGCCTTTACGGAAGGGCAGAGGAGGGAGCAGGGCTGGATTGCCTTCCCATCGGGCGTGCCAGAGAAGCTGCTTTGCGCTGACGAGTCCCACCCAGCTCCAGGGCGGAGACTTTGCCACCCAGGGCAAGCCAAGCAAAGCTCTCCCATCCCTGCCAAGGCACCCGCTTGGGACAGCAGGTAAGAGCCAAAGGAACAGGGGACTCCTCATTGGTGTGGGGAAGGGGTCGCGTGGCTTGTAGGTGCTTGGGAAGATGCCAAGCAGCGTCCCCACTTGCCAGCCCGCAGCGGCCGGTAGCGCGGGTTGTGCGGGAGCTCAACAGCCCTTGGCTGGGCGATGCCCCTTGGAGGCCACGATGCCAAGGCATTGGGGCAGCCCTGGGGTGAGGCAGGATGGCGAGGTGGGCTGTGGGGAAGGAGGAAGATGGCTGACTCTTCCCAAGCACGGGGACTGCAGGTTTTGCTTCCTATTTCTGCTGTGCCCAAGCCAGCGCGTCCTCCCCACTGGATGTAGGCGTGGGGAGGGCAAGGCAGGGGGCATGGGAAGTGGCCTGGGGGGGTGCACAGGCCAAAGCGAGGAGTACAAGGCTCTGCTAGCTCAGTATTATATTTTCATTCCTCTTGAGGGCAGTGGGCAGGCAAAGGTCATTGTGTGGGAGGTGCTGGGATATTTCAGCTGGCTCGGGACTCACAAGCAGAAAGGAGATCCTTTCCTGAGCTGCAAATTGGGATCAGAGTCAGTCACCCTGTGACAAGCCCCAGAGCGACCCTGGGTCACGGTGCCTCTCTGAAGCACAGCCAGATGTGGAGGGAGCAGCTGTACCCAGCACACTGGGAACAGCTGGCGGTGGCAGAGCCATGGAAAAAGTGACCTGGCACGGGGTGTGGGTTTGGGTTCGAGTAACCGAAGAAAAGAACTAGTCAAACAGGTCCAGCATTTGCCTTGCAAGGGGACAGGTCACAAAACGCTGCTTTTTCACTCCAGATCCTCAGGATAGGACTGGCAACATGTCTCTGAGCTCAGACGTGGGACTAAAACCAGCGCTGTGTTTATATTCCGTGTAGCTGTTGGTAGCTTTGCTTGCTGGGAGCTGGGTGTGCTCAGTGCAGAGTCAGGAA
>JANHGN010027513.1:21232-100720 GCA_024605025.1 Megaceryle maxima | reverse complement strand
TTCAATATAAAGCAAAATAAATAAATAAATTTAAAAAAAATATATATTACTCACTCGGGTCTTTCAAGGAAGCCTATTGAACTATCAGAAAAAAATTATCCTCTTCAGCAGGATGGGACAACCTGTTGTTTCCAATTCATGAACATCTATGAAGAATAGCATGGATACTGTCACTGAAAACAACAGTTGCTTCAGATATGTGTCACATGAAGCCTCTTTAGAGCAGTGTGATGAGTGTGTATATATATGTAGTTGTTACGCATAGCTATATGTGATTGTTAAGAGTTAATTATCTTGCTGGTATCCAGCATAGTGCTGTGGTTTGGTTTAGTATGAGAATAACATTGATAACACACTGATGTTTTAGTTGTTGCTAGGTAGTGCTCATCATAAGGTAAGGAGTTTTTCAGTTTCCCATGTTCTGCCAGTGAGCAGATGCACAACAAGCTGGGAGGGAGCATGGCCAGGACAGCTGACCTAAACTAGCCAACGGGATACTCCATACCATAGGATGTCATGCCCAGTATATAAACTGGGTGGAGTTGGCAGAGGGAAGGCAATCACTGCTTGGGTATCAGTCAGCAGGTGGTAAGCAATTGCATCGTGCATCACTTGTCTTTTCTTGGGTTTTATTTCTCCTTTTTTTCAATATTCCCTTTCAGCAGCAGCATTACTATTATTATTTACTATTATTGTTGTCATTAATATATTTGACTATTATTGATAATATTATATTTTAATTTTAGTTATTACACTGCTCTTATCCCAACCCATGAGTTTTACCATTTTTCCGATTCTCCTCCACAAACCACTGGAGGGGGAGGAGTGAGTGAACAGTGAGTTGCTAGCTGGGGTTAAACCACAACAAAACTTTGATCCACTTCCACTCTCTAAAACATACGGTGAGTTTAGTTCCAGTAATATCAATACTAAAAATAATCATCATAAAACCCAAAGCCACTTCAGAGTCTGAACTGTAGGAGTAATAAACATCCTCTATGAGAAAGCATGTTCTTTTGCACATAAGCCCGAATTTTCTTGGTTCTCATGTTTTGGGCTCTGACCTTGTTACGTAACATCCCAGAAATTCAATGTAAATATAAGAAAAGACAAACATATACTTTTGTAATTGTGGTTAATCTGTTATCTAATGAATTTTACTGATTAAGCAAAAAAAACCCCTAAATTTGATAATTGGTACAAATTATAATTCTCAGCTGCTTTACCTAGTCCTCTGTGCTCTGTTTTTATTCAGATGACCCTGATACCTAGATACAAGACCATATCTTGTCAAAGTGCTAAAATAAGCAACAGACCAATGATCCCATCAGCCAGGACCCAGTGAAATGGCTGAATGAATGCACAGAATCACAGAAGGATTGAGGTCATCTGGACATCAAGACATCTGGAAGTCACCTGATCCACCCTTCCTGTTCAAGTGGGGCCACCTGGAGCCAGCTACCCCAGATTAGCTAATGAGTATCTCCATGGATGGAGACTCCACAACCTCTTTGGACAACCTGTTCCAGTGTTGTATCACATGCATCCAAGGATGCTGGAATTGCACCTGTTGGTGGCAACATTCTAGTTAATCTTTCACTAAAATAAGTAATTTCAGCAAGGAAGACATCTTTAGGATAGGGCATCTCAGAGGTCAGAGCAATTCTTAGGACATACAATTAACTCCAGTTCAAATGCCATACCTCTAGCCTACAAAACTCAACTTCCACCCTCTTCCCTTTTCAGGAGGGAACTCTGCTGTTTTATTACTTGAAACCACTTCTTTTTTTTATCTCTTTCTTTTCCTTTCTAACTAGACTTCAAGCCCTTCTTTTCTTCTTTTCCATATTCCTCCAGACCATCCCTTCCTTATTACATCACTTCCCCATTGCAGTTTTCCCAAATTCTATCTTCTCCTTTATCTTCTTTCCCTCAGGCTTTTCTGAGCTTTGGTTTAAATGAAATACTCACTTCAATCTACAAGTTCAAGGTTATGTGAAACACATCATCAGGATAACAGTGATCTAATTAATACTACTATAATACTCCTTCAAAACATCCCTGATGGACTGATGGCATTCTCATAATGCATTACATTAATACTCTATCAGAAAGTTATTTTCCAAGACAGAAATGGAGCCAGATAATATATGTGTCTAGCAAAGAATACATGTCAAAGACAGTACCAAAAAGAGATCTATTTTATGTGAAAGGAAATAAATGTACACATTTTTCACTGTTGATTTTTCTAAAGAAACTTGAAATTTTTTTCCTTCTTTAAATGGTTCTTCCCTTCTGTTCCAATGCAAAACTTTATCTTAACCTGCTTGTTACAACAAGCTACAACTACAGAACATTTTCAAATTAATTAAAGATACATTGTCTTGAGGCTTAGAAAGTCAGTGCAGCTTCTGATGTGTATATGAGAGGGAACAATAAGAGGGAGGAAAGAGGTTATGTTACTATGGGTACTTAGCTATAAATTATTCTTAGGATTATTTAGTAGTAAAAATGAGAAGTAAAAATAAGTATGTTATTGTGAAAATAATCCCCTGCCCATCCCCACAATATTTCATATAAATGGTAAGTGCTTCTCTTAGAGGAAGAAACGATGACTCCTGCAGCCAAGTCCTGGTAGTAATAAGCCAGCTCAGTTACCAAAAAAGAAATTTTATATGCAGCAACCTGAATCAGGTACTCACTCCATTCTAATAAATCCAATTTTAATGAGAAAGTGAATCAGACTTTATATATGAAAAATGCTTACTCAAGATGACAGGTATTGCTGTGAGTATTGCCTACCATTAAAAAAGAAAATGTTCAGATATATACAATATTGGAAGTCAGGAAAGCATTAGTTTAATTTTTCAGCTCAAGTATGTGCTACAGGATGGAGCTGTCAGTGACTTCAAACTAACTACAGAATACACTGCAGGTGGCATTAATTGAAATCAACAGGTTTCACTGACTCAATGACACCAGAATGCAACATTCTGAAAACTCATTGTCCAATTTTGTCCCCAATAACCTAGCTAACCTGTTCTAACCAAAAGTCACTTATTTAATAAGTACCCTAACATTTGTAACTCATTCAATTGTGTGTGGCATCACTGAATCATCAATACATTCAGACACTGGTAACTTGTCTATTCAGTTGATTTCTGCTACAAGTTGCTTACCAATTAAACTCAAGCAGAACCTGTCCTGTTCCAGGTGATCTTAGAATTCTTTCCACTTTATCTTAAATTTGATACTGAACTTTTCCTCCTACCCCAGATGTCTATCTTGACCTGTTGGACTGTCAAACCATCTCTGTCTATTGATGGAATTTCTGTTCTTTTCAACTCACACTCCTCAGCATTTGTATTCTCCCCTTCCTTCCAATTTATGGTGATTACAAGTCGTTGAATGATTATATCTAGTTCAGTCTGGTCACACTGTGATAGAAAAAATGCTTAACAGAGAGCACATAAGTACTTTGGTTAGCTTTCCTGAATATCAGGGTGATTTTAGTTCTTTTACTCTTGTTGCCTTATATTGTTTTCATAATCTACCTTCTTCAGAGCTAATTGCTTATGTTCTACTTCATTATTTGGTAAATAAATGTGCATTTATTGTCTTTTTGTGTTTGTTCTAAAGTCCAAATGCGAGGGTTTTCCATGAACTACCCATATATTCATATTTCTATTTGGAATTAGTGCTATGCTTAGACAATTACAGTTGTAATAGAACCCATTAAAAAATCTTTGTATCTCACAAAAAAAAAAAAAAAAAAAAAAAAAAAAAGCAAATAAACTTCCTTTCATTAATTTCTGTGTAGTTTTCCCATGAATTTGGGTATGAAGGCTGAGGCACTGGTAGTCTACCAGACTTCTCAATGGATAATTTCCTCAAAATGATGAACTAGAGCTACTTTTACTTCTGTATTTTTATATGCTTCACTACCTTTTTGTTACTGGTATGAGGAAGTCATTTATTACATTGTTATAGGATAGTCAGCTTATTCTTTTTCTCCCTTTATATATGTCCTTCTCTATATATTTATCTACACATATATCCATTTACTCATTAAAATCAACAAACTTGTCTTGATATCAAATCTAGGAAACTCTGAATATTCCATTCTTTGTTCATTCAACTCGAAGTTAAACATTCAAAACAAAATCAAGAGTGTTGTAACACTGAGCCTTTAGTGTTGTCAGTCAAAACAAGAATGGAATAACAGTAACAGTCTTCCTCAGTAACTTCAGAGCATCCAAATTAACACTTCCATATCCTAATTTTTGACCTACCTGTCGTAAAACTAGACCAAACTACTAATAAAACAGCCTACGTCTCTGTTATGTAAACAATCGCTTACATAACAAATGAAATGTTATACTCTAAAATTGTTTAACAAGGTAATTTGTCTGTTGCTCTTCCATACAAGCAACTCCAGCTCTTCTTCTATATTCCCCCTCATGTTCACAAGGATTTCCCTATAAATGCTGTAAAGATAGTTTTTGACCCCCTTTAAATTCTTTATGAAAACCCTGCCTTTCTGGAAAGTCTACAAAACCCTTGATGCTGATATGATGGGAGGTAATCTATCTTTCTAACTGGCACTATTTATTGGGCTTCTTTACTCTCCTATTTGTCATACCTATCCACCATCTTATGTCTTAGATTTAATTCGTAAGCACCTGAGGCAAGGATCATTTATTAACTCTGTTTGTACAACATCAAATGCATCAGGGTTATGATTTATGCCAGAACTGACAAATTAAATAAATAGCCTGACTTTCCCCTGAGACTCTGAAACACTGGTTTTCAGAACCCTTGTAAAACAAGTACTGGAACTGAATACAGTGACTTGGATGGTGATCACAAAATATAAATTTGATGGACACCTCTCAAACGTGGGAATGCATACTTTTCAACTTTGCTGATTCTCCTAAATATTTTTATTTTAAGAAATCATTCAATTTTTTTCTTTTTCCCCAAACACAAAACACTGCATAAAGTGAACATAAGTTTAGATGCAGAAACAGAATGCTAGAAAGTATGAACTTAAAGATACAGGTATGTATCAATTAAAAGATACACAAGCAATATTTGTTCATTACTCTCTGATTCTCTGGCAAGTTGAAGAAGTTTATGGAGAACTGTTTCCCATGGGAAGGACCCCCACACTGGATCAGGGGAGTGTGAGGAGTCCTCCCTTGTGAGGACAATGTGTGATGAACTGACCAAAAGCCTCAGTCCCCATCTGCCTGCACCACTGCAGGGGAAGAGGTAGGGAAAATCAGGAGTAAAGCTAAGCCTGGGAAAAAGGGCCAAGTGGGGCGAAGATATTTTTAAGATTTTATTTCTCATTATCCTATTCTGATCTGATTAGTAATATACTAATGTCTCCAAGTGAAGTCTGTTTTGCCTGTAATGGTAATTGGTGAGTGATCTGTCCCTGCCCTTGTCTTGACCCATAAGCATTACATAAAACTTATGTATAAAACATATCTGGTTTATAAGGAACTACATGGTTGTGTGCACGCAAAGCAAGCATACTCTGGCATTCCAACTTTCTGAATGTGTATTATTCTTTCTGACTCTTGAGAATAATATAAGAGATATTTTAGAAATGATTTTCATGAAACTGATGAATATCTGCTGCACTCTGTTCAATGATAAGAGTCAAGCTGATTCAGTCAGAAGCATTAGCCTTCTATTCTGTTACTAGAAAGCTTTGAAATCAACACACTTAACATTTAAAAGTTTCAGCTTGCTGGATTTGGAAAATATATATAAACCCATGCCACTGTTTCATGACAGGTGACAGAGAAAAGATGATGTCCTTTCAATCTTTTGCTCCCATCCAGCTTAACTAGTGAAAAGAATCTACTAAAGATTAAAGAGTGATGGTTTTAAAATAAAAAGGGAATAAAAGCTGGGAAAAGAAAAAAGAAAAATGATCTGTCATGGCAATTGAGAGATTAATACAATCTGTCCCACCCTAATTATCACACTAGGGCAAATCCTAGATTTTGAGTGATTTAGTATAGAACACAGGTCAAATTGGACTTCAAAAACTATCATATTACCATCAATTTATCATAGAGCTCACAGTGATTTGGCATGTGGTCCTACATATCCTGCCATTTAAGTAACAGAATTCAAAGGCCTCATTTTTGTCATTCTGAAGGACAGTTTTTCAAAGCAAAAGCTTTTTCAACTCAGTGACCAATATAAGCTTTTTATTCATGCAAGTAAACCTGCTGGTCTAAATGTTCATAAAAGGGCAAAAAACAAGTCACCAATTACATACTTAAAAAACATATGTAACTTGGCAAATATACTTGATATTTCCTGCAATGCTTCATTGAACCGAACTTGCTCATTTCAGAAATGTAGTGAAGTGGCACTGATAGCCAAGACCATTTCTCTGGAGAGGCTAAGGTCACAGCTCTCATCTATGCTAAGAGAAAGCTTTTGGAAGATTCAAAGTTTCCATAAAAAGTTTATTGTCAGTAAATATGGAAACAGACTGCATAGTCCTAAAATTCAAGCCTGCACACTGTATTGGCAAAAATTCAACTATGGTTGCAAAACGATGCAGAAGAAAGTATTTTCAACATCATGTATACACCAAGCTGTTATCATTTCAGTAAGGATGCCATTAGTCTGATCTGTAATCACATTCAAATTCTATGTGCAAATTCTGACCCATCAACCTACAGAAAAAATGAATAACTAAGCAGTTTGTTCCAATAAACTGTTGAATTTTCTGGAAATCTGACCACAGGGAGCTAGATTTCCTCAGTTAGTCTTTAGAAAACTGAAACCATGTACAGCCCTATTATGTTTCATCATTTCATCAGATTTAAATACAGTTTTCCCCTCTCCGAGTGATCATACTTGTGCACTTGTGCTATTGAAACTGAAGAGCATATGACTAATAAAGGACAAAGCAAATGCAGAACAGTAAGACTGTAATATTACATTTTCTCAGGAAAATGGAATTGTAAAAGATGGGGAATGGCAAAAAGAACAAATAGAATCACTTAGAAACAGTTTCCCTTTCCAATTGGATAGAAATCCAGATGATAAAACTGGATACGAATCAGATAGAAATAGATTATTACAATATACATTTTAATGTGCTAGTTAAATTTGACATGTCTACTTTCCAAAGGAACAAGTTTTCTGCACATGCAGGTGCACCAAAGGGAAAAAAGAGAATTAATTCCAACATGCATAAAAAATGTGCTTTAAAATTGTGTGTCAACAGAAAAGCATTGTTAAGTGAAAGAAGGGAAAGTATAAAGAAAGGATTTTTCATATCAAAGACAGTGCTTGACAAGAGAAGCTTCCTGAAAGAAAGAGCTCTTCTTCTCAATGCAGTCTGACATGAACCCCCGGGAGAGAAAAAGAGCCAAAAGTACTGACGTGACAATGGCTTAATCTTTGTCACCTGTGTTCCATACAACTTAGACACAGCTTCACATAAGATAAAAATTCTAAGGATTTAAGAACAAATCTGTCCTATTCTGCTCTTTTATAAAATGGCACACCTTATTTGTGCCCTATGCTTATTTTTCTGTTTTTATTTCTGGAATAACAATTAATGATTTATCCTGACAGATACAAAAGTTTGGTGAGGGAAAAGGTCCTTCTGGCCTACAGCAACTGGAAATGATTACAGAGAGATCTAGACTGTGAGATGTCACAGCAGCTGGAATACACACTGGCAGAGAGGAGGCCCAGTGGCTGTGGAACACCAGGCACAGCATGCAGTATTATACAGCTTGATCATGAGTACCATGATACAAGCATATGTTGTGCTTCTCAGACAAATTATCCATCATCATATCTCACAGAAATCCATGTATATAATTTATTCTCATATGCTTGTCATTTAACTGAAGCGGTTGCTCTCCTGTCTAGACATGTGAATCATCATCATAATCTGTTGTCAAATTACCACCATTGGACGTGAGTTTCCTTATTGTGGGATCACAACTGTTACATGATGAATCACTCTGTGTTCATTTCTCACTTGCTGTTCATCTTTGTATAGTCTGATGATTTAAGTAATTTTGTAATCATAGGCTATACAACTACTTTAAAATGTTATCACAGTCACAAGAAATGATGTGCTGTTATAGTCAGTAGCTATCAGTACAGCACAACTGAGATAGCTAATGGACCGGTTTTTTCTAAAGTTAATGAATGGCCCCGTTTGCAGGTCTACTCAAGCAAATACTCTCCACCAAAGTAGTAATGCATGATTAAGCTCCAGATAAATTTTATAAACACTAAAAGATTCCACTAATAAGGAGGAATAAGCATGAAACCTAAATTATCAGTGTGACTCTAAAAGAGGAAGGGAGCACTGAAAGACAGCAAAATACAACATCCACAAAATTTGCACCACCATTTACTGAACACACAGGAATTTATATTTTCAGTCAAGCCTGTATCCCAGCAATAAAGGCCATGTATGAATATATATATATTTGGACACTTTTAAGATTCAGCTAGATAGAGTGCTGGGCCATCTTGCCTAGACTGCTTTTGCAGAGAATGGTTGGACCAGATGATCCCTGAAGTTCCTTCCAAACTGGTATTCTATGATTCTATATATTAAGATGAAGTAATAGATTATGGATTAGTCAAGGAAAGGAGATACCCGGTGAACAGCAAAAGAAGTGGAAGTGGGTCATTGTATTCAAATGAAAGATTGATGTGTACCATTATCATATGGCCTTCTAGTGCTTGTTTTCCTAGAGAGCTTAATACTGCCTGTGACACAGCTATACTCCATTGTGCATTACAGGCACTGAAGGTTATACTTCTAAGCTTGGTTCCCTCCATAATTATTAAATCACTTATTTGCTTTTGTTCTTTAGATTTATGTCATGCAGACTGAACTGTGCCAAATGACACACTTGCAGTGTATCATTAATAAGCACTGCTTTGTTTCATTGTCCAAGCACAAGAAAGGACACCTGTCTGAAGAACTGCATTGGCATTTAAATAATTCTACCTTATAAAGAGCATCTTCTAGAAGTATTGATCAGGCTACAGTATTAATAACAGCACACTGTGATAACCCACTTAATGCAATACCAGTACAGTTACACAATTATGGTTTTATGTTACTTACTACCATTCATATACAAACAACAGATTTACATCTCATCTTTCTAAAATTTCTCTTACACAAGAGAATCACAGAAGCTTTCTTTGGAGAATTAGGTAGTTATGCATTGTTTCTATAAATGGCATAGGCTGCTCAGTTTATCAGTTTGATACCAGTTCATCTGACTGCCAGGAGTCAAACCAAGCAAGGCACCTAAAATGAAAATCATTAGCAAAGAACACAATGAAAGAAATGTTGTAGTAGAAAGCTTCTAAGTAGTTAAAATAACATTGGCTTGAGCTCCTTACCAGATGGAAGCTAGCGGTCTGGCACTAGCCAGGCTGCTGGCTAGGTTTATTATTTTCTGGCCTATAGTGGAAGGAAATCCCAAACCTTTAAATATTGGCCAAGAAAAGCAGGAAAAGCTGAATACCTGTCATGAGCTTACAGATTAAAGCCACGTAAAAGAAACAGCTGGATAGTTAACAGAGGTACCTAATGTATAAGAGAGAAGTAAAAAGAAGTCTTTTTTGCATATTATGTAGCTAGACTTAAAGTAATTTTCAGGCATTTCCAGTGCCTCGCAGGCACTTGAAAATCCAGACATCTTTGTAAAATACAGTCCTGCCTTTCAATTGTCTAAAGTCATCTTATGTCCCTGATTTTCCTCCTAGCACTACTGCTATGCATTACCTTTACATTGTCAGAATTCTCACCCTCTTTTTATGTGACATGGTTGACCCACCTTCTTTCTTTCTTTCAAAGCAAACAGAGCTTGTGTTTCTTTCAAACACAATATAGTTTAAAGAAACTCTTTGAAAACAGTTTTGAAGACAACTCTGGCATGTTTGTGCTGTTTACATCTCTACACAATGCTATTTGGGAATCTACTACCAAACTTTTCATTATAAAGATTTAATGTTTTCTTTTCCAATGTACAGTGGAGGTTCAGAATATGGCAGAAATTTCAGTATCTTCTTAGACTTCCATTTTACTTTTCCTAGGATCTTCCCATATCCCTTCCATTTCCTTGAAACAGAAACATCACATTCCAGTTCCTTATTTCCTTATGCAATTGCAGTAAAAAAAAAAAAAAAAAAAAAAAAAAAAGTAAATAATGACATGAAGATGATAAAATATCTGTCCTCCTAGTTTGGTCTGATGCCTTTCTGGCAGTAATTCTGCATTTGTGCCAGACTACACTGACTGAATGCTCACTGTGTCCTGTCCATGTCTCACCCCTTTCGTGTCAAAGTATATATACATCTTTTCCTGAGCTTTCACAATGGGAAGGTTCAGTATACTTTCTTCATCTCTCTGATGAACCATTTCACAGTTCCCTCTTGCAGACTGGTACTTTTTCTCTTAAATTATCATGAATTTATACAAAATATGAATGGTTTAGATAATGGCATGTATTCTGCTTGCTACTTGAACATTGTAATTATTATTCTTATGCAAAATTTTCCACTACTAGGTACTGCACTCAATAGGTTCACTGCATCTTAAAAAGTAAAAATAAAATTACCATAGCAGCTGGTGTCCATGAAATTATTCAGAGTTGTTTTGTTGAATTCCAGGTTGTGGCAGTTAAAATGGGAGAAAAAATTGATAAAAGATGGTTCATTGCTTTTCATCTTCTGCCATTTTGGCCCATCAAAATTCTAAGCATCACATCCCATCACTTTCTGACATCTCATTTCAAGACTTCACTAAGTTTTCCATACTGTACATGGTAGCACAAACACGGGAATTAATTTGCGTATCCCCAAATAACAATACAAAGCACTAATCTTAAGAATTGATGGGGCTAAACTTCGTTTAGAAAATTTGGTCTGGATACTGTCAGACATATATGTAGAAAAAGGAACAGAAAGACAAGTTGAAGTCAGTAACATCTGATTTTTAGTGGTATAATGCAGAATAAAACTTCATGTAACTTATCATGAATCCAATTTGTAATACGAACAACTCTGAGTGGCAAGCAGTTGAAGGAGCAAGGAAAATATTTCATCTACTTCAGGGACACCAGAACCTCCTGCTGTACATGGTTTTGGGGAAGTAGTGGTAAGACTGCTAAAGAAATACAATGAAAATAAGAGGTGCAGAAACAGCCCAGCCAGAAGAGCGGAAACTTAGAGTTTCTTTTATCTGTGCCTTTCTCCACAGTATATTCATGTAATTGCCAGTCTACCACTTGATTCCATTATTCTCCTCTTACTTTGTCATTAATGCATTTACTTCATCCCATCAGTCACTGTGCTTGTCAGTAACACTCCTCACCCACATTGTGTCTGCCACAGCGGTTTAGATGGCAAGCCAAGACAAAAAATGCACCCTCTTGTATTTGTCCACTGCGTGGTGTAGCAGTGCCTTCTCTCTCTTGCTCTTTAGGCACTACCATAATCTACCTGATTAATAATAATTGTAATGTACTGGGCAACCATACATAGCAGAATGTCTCCCCTGTGCACATATTTTGGAGAGGAACCATGACAATTAACTTTTTCACTAGTGCTTTATAAAAACTAAGTGGTGGTAGGAGGCTGATGAGGGGGCGTGTCAATTACATGCCTTGCGGATGCTGGCAGCTCTCTTGCTCCTTGGTACTCACTATTTCATCTAAACAGTATTGGTGAACATTTACCATTTTGGCATTCATTTACAAGCAAAACTAAATTAATGCAGACTGCAGATACAAACAGAGCTATGGCATATTTCCTTTCAAATAAAAACTGTAAATTATTTCCACTGAAAATTATTTAGAAAGAGAAGTTCAGCTGATGGTATTTTGTCAAATACTAGAAAAATACAGATCTACTTCTACGAGGTAATTGCCTTTTTTTTTTTCCTCTTTTATGAACTACGTTCCTCTAGAACAACAGTAAAAGAGCAGGGTCTTTAAGCTCTTGCCTGAACATGTCTGTCTATTACATTTTTGTCAAAAGCTGACATATAATCACTTATTCATCCATTGATAATGCCAGATGGTTTCATTCAGTGTACAGAAACTACTCTGTTTTATACTTAGAGAAAAAAAAGCCAAATATCAAACCTTTAACTTTATTTGTAGCTACTAAAGAGGTCATTTCCAATATGCTCCTTTCAACTACTGTCACTTCTGATGTTTTTAAAGGTGTAAAGGACAGAATTAGACCTAACGTGGCAATTTCAGATTTCTGATGGCATAAAATGGCTCTGGCCCTTTCCAGAAGTAGTCAACAGGGACATTTTTAACAAAGACACTGGGCCACATTCTCAAGTAATCTGAAGTCACAGATTTACGAAGCACAAAATAGAAGAAATAACAGTAAATTTAACAATTCACTGTTTTGATTTGAAAAGAATGCTGAACAATTCTAAGAAACAGAAAACCATGAAAGTTATAAATTTACATTAATATGGATATTGTTTCACTTTGACAAGACAACTCTTAAAGTTATTATCCATAAGTTTAGAAAATATCTTCCACAGGCTCTAATTAAATTCAATTTTTTACTTTGATAAGCACTGAATAAAGGTCGATCATCCTGTTAAAATTGCTTATCAGAATAAGACTTTCTTTTCCTTTGTGCAACATGTGACCAACTAAGAGCTACGGTATACTTCTAAAGATGCTGTCTTCATACTGCTTCTCTCATAGTTCAGGTAGTCAGAAGTGTCTTCAGACTTCATCTTATACTGATTAATCTTATGAAGATCTCTGGAAACAGCTCTGGGGCACTTTACACACATGGGACTAGACTTCAAGTAAAAAAAGTTTATTTTCTTTTAGGGTGATGAAAAATGTAAAGTGTGTACAAAGCTTCAAGCATTTTTTCAATTAAGATCTATGTTTTGTGCTGGTGTTGACACTTCTCAACTATTTTGGATAGTAAAATATAATTTTTAATTTTTCAGGTCTTATGTTCAACTTCTAACTTTCAAGCATTACTCAGACTAAGAGTAAAAATCTCTGATGTAAGGATTACCAGTTAGGTAGTAAATACCCAATACCACCAAAAAAGCCAAAATAATCAATGCCTTAAAGTTATATTTAGCTTTCCTACATGTATTGTAACCCAAGGGCTATATCTACACCTACCCAGAGCCTATAGTCCCCGTCTCATTCTACATAAATAGGTTTCTGGACTTTTTTTTCTCCTTTTCTTCAATTAATCTGTAACTTATAAAATTATGTAGTTTAGGTGACTTATTAAAGTACCAAGTTTAAGCTCCAAAAATATTCCCATGTACACTAGAAACACATCCAAAGGTCCTGAGGTTTTTAGCCTGTTCTTCATGCTATTAGCTTTCAACACATTTTTCAACTACATTCTCTGATCATCTAATACTTGCTCTGTCATCAAAGTACAGTACACACTCACCTGGACCTACTTTCATCTTTTTTGTCTGAAATGGTTTTCTGCCTGCTTTTTTCCTCTCAGTCATGCCTTTATCTCCTATCTAGCATTTGTTTTCTACTGCACTATCCTTCAGTGAAGCAGACAGAAAGAAGCAACTGATTGCTGGGTATGGAAACTACAGGTACATCTCTACTGTCACATTAGCTCACACACATAAACCCAAATTCCACAGCTGCCTATACTGCCTAGTGCTTTACTCACCCTCAGTAGTGCCTGGCACTGAAATTCAGACACATAAAGGGACCAACCTGAACTCCAGTTGTGCCTCTACAGATTGTGGATGGCATAAATTTGACCATGCTAGCCTGGCAAATTTTAATCCATATGAAATACAGCTAAGATCCTACAGAAAGCATCTGAACTTTGTATTGAAGTATATGCCTTGGGAACAGCCCACGCCAAGTTGTGAAACTTCATTTAGACAGCTTGAGACTGCTGGATATGTTCTAGTCTTCCTTTACCTTAAAGGGAAAAGTTTCTCCCCTTACTGCATGCCAATTGTGAGAGTGCTGCACACATGCTAAAGCCTTCAGTTTCTATTGGAGGCTCTGGTGTGCATTTATCTACTCCTAACAAAATACACCACTTAACACCTATACTAAGTTGCTGGAGGAGAAATAAATACATAAGAAACCAAAATAATGTCAGCCAGAGGACAGTAAACAATAATAATTAATATATATATCCGCACAAAAAAGTTTCAAACACCCATGGTAGTTATAGATTACTGTGTTTATAATCCATAGCAAGTGCATCAAGATTCAAAATTCCTTGTATTCCTGACCAAACTTAAACAATGCTAATGACTTTAAAAGGTGTTACGGTATTGAACAAATGGCTGGACAGTATCACTTTTTCCAGCAATGAAATAAAACAACTGGAGATGTAGTGATTCTCAGAAAACATATTTCTCTATACTAGTCCAGCGTATTAGTGCAGGAAAGTTTTAATTTTAAGAATTTTCCAAGTGATTTAGGAATCCAAGTCACTTCTTTCAAAGTGACTTAGACATAGACAAGCCTGTCTTTAACTGAAATTCTGGGGGAGTTAAGCTTTTAAGTGATGTTTGAATATCTTAACCATAGTGATTTATAGCTAGACCTTCAAATGGCACAGAGAAGCATAACTCCATAGACTTCATAAAGTTATGTGGTTTTATAGTGGCTGAGAAACTGACCCCATAGCAACAAAAGTTCTTGATGTACAACCAAAATATAAAAGGGTTTGGATCTGTAGCTAAGTATGTTTATAACTAAAGGTCTGATAAACATTGATAACTCATATCAAAGTTTATATATAGTAAACTCAGAGAAATTTCACTTTAAAATACTTTAAAAACTTTAATGACCAGCAGGCCACTCCTGTGTGATCCACAGTCCAAAAAACCCAGGATACTTTACAGTTTCAGCTGTAAGTGAGAATAAATAAATACATTCACATTGCTTTGCCACAACACAAAATGAGATTATAATGATGCATCTGACAAATTTTCCTGAAGTCTGTAAGCTACACTAATGAAAAAATCAAAAGTACACTATATGAGATATGTCTGTCTGTAGGAAGCAATATGACCATGAATCCTAGCAGAGTAAAACAATATGCTGTACACATAGCTTTTTTTTTTCTTTTTTTTTTTTTTTTTTTTTTTGGGGGGGGGGGGGGTGGTGTTTTGGGGTTGGTTTTTTTGCTTGTTTGTTTGTGTTCCCCCAGGAAAATTTTACAGTGCAATCTCAAAAAAATACATGTATGAATTCATCCTTGTCACTACAGCCTTCCAGTGGGTTGCAACCCCCTCTTTAGTGCAGCTATATTGGGGTCTAATAAACCTCAAGTATAATTGATTGGTTTCCTTATGATCATGACATAGCTGGACCAAAGAAATTTTTTAGGTCCAGGCATTTATTGAATTTTGAGTATGTGTAGTCAAATCCTGGAAGAGTCTGAGTACCTGCAAGCACCCTTTCAGCTTGATCAGTCCTCTTAGCCTCATAATCGCTTCTTTCAATCTTACTGTGGGGTTTTTTTGCAATACTGGACACATTGCTCTAGCAGGTGCTTTCCAGTATTCATCATTACTTATTTGATATAAAACAACTGTTTGACTAGGATGAATTTCTGCTCTTAAAAGGTAGTCTTAAGGAACAGAACATTTTTCAGACTTTCAACTGAATAATACAGTGTCTCTTTTCCACTTTGATAATACTTCAGAGAAACTCTGGAGTAAGAGTTTTTCATATCAGAGTTGTTGAAGCAAGTGTGAGGAAGTGCTAGAACTTTCATTAAGTTATAACACTGACATGTCATAGGAGCTCAGAAGTGGGGAAAAAAACCAAATCACAAACCACAACACCAGTTCCACAAAGTAAAGACATTCAGAAAGGAGAGAAACAATAACTTCTTAAATTCAGAGTCATTTGTACCCCATCATCAAAACTATTCTTGATATACTTTATTGTTTAACTGAACAAGGGAACTCTAGAAATCATTAGCAATACAATATCACTACCACATCTGTATATCTTAGAGGATCAGGATCACAATTGTTTGGTCTATCCTTTCATTACCATAATAAAATGTCATAATTTAATCATTGAAATTCATTATTGTTCAAATTCTAACTGTCCCATATGTAATATAAGCACGGGAAATAGTGAGTAGCTAGTAGCTACAGATTAGCATAATATGAAATGATTTTAATAAACTGTGTCTACTATTTTATTCAAAAGCACATTTAAATGAATAAAATGTATACAATTTATTTTAGTGTCTATTTACATAGAATAATACCAAATTGTAATAGCTCTCATTTATTTAAAAAGCAAACTATACAGCATGCTTTTATTCTGGGAATTCTATCTTAGACTAACAAAGGAAAAGGAGTTACTGACCCTGTCCACTGGAATTATGATACAGTTATCTTTTGAGAGGAGGAATATTGAGAAATAATTTGTTGTAAGTGGTGTTCTGGTGAAAATCACATCTACTGCTTTGCGCATTTCAGGAAAGAGTGAAAGTTTTTAAACAGCAGCCTTACAGTCAAAGGAATGGCCACTTGAAACAATGGCTGTAATTAATCTTCTCTAACTTTGGCATGCAATAGTTAAGCATTCAATTGAAGCCAGCTTTTTCTAGGATGCTTCTATAATAAGCAGAGATACTGCCAGTCAGCTTCATGCTGCAATTGAGATTATTCCATGATTGGAAGACCTAAATGCATGCTGCCCAGCCGGCACCTGACAGCCACCCAGCTGGCTTTCCTTCTGCACCCGGCCACCTCCTCTGCTGCAGGACAGAGAGGGCACATTGAAAACTGTTATGCTGACCTGCTCGCCCTCTCTCCCAGACTGCACATCTATTCTGCAAGGCAGGGCAGATGTGTCACTTGTTGGTAAATATATGTGACTAGAAGTGTTTGGGTATCCAAGCTCATTTAGTCTCCCACCCTGTCCATTTGGTCCCAAATCACAACAAAGATAGCTGGCCACTAACTAACTTCCTTAACAAAAATTAGGTAATCATTGTCTGTGAGAAATAAAAGTTTTGAAGTGACATGAGGACTTGCTAAGGCAATCCCAGTTAACTGCTGAACTCAGGCCTTCTCACAGCCTAGTCACACCCCTTCACAGATGACCGTCTGTTTCAGAACTCCTTGAAGACAATTTGGCTGACACTTACTGCAGTTGTTCATACTGCTGGCCTGAGAGAAGGGGAGATGTGTTTCCTAAAACAGTCTAAAGACCAACAGATAAATTTCCTGCCAAAGAAGTGATCTTTACTCACAAACCACACTCCACTACTATGAATCCAAATTTCTAGACACAAATGGCTAACACAGCAAGATTCTGGATGGTTTTCATAGAGGAATTTTGAACCATTTGTCCAATTACATCTCTGTGGTACTAATAACTCTTTAGAATGATGTATATGAGGCATTATGTGATAGGAACAAGTACTAGGTAATACTTAGGACACAAAAGTGGCCATCACTCCAAATAAAGATGATTCAAGGACTACTGTTAATTAATTTGAGTATTTGTCAATGGGATACATACAACATACAAGAAAGGAAGGAAGTTTCATATTCTGTAGGCAATAGATCCCATACCAATCTTCTTATAAGTTTTACTAAAAAATTTAATGATTTTCTAGAAAGACCAGCTATCTATCCAAAGTCTAGGGACCACTAGAGTGAAAAATGCCAAGACACACTGGCTGCTCTTGTTTACTGCTGAATCCCAAGCACCATGATATACCTAATAAGAGCTATGTTACTTTGAATGTGCACTACTATCTCCAGTTAGGCAGGAGTATGGCAGAGTACAAACAGTATATTCTGCTCCCTCTTCTGGTTGTCTGAATCAGCCTGCACAACCAGTTCACCTGAAAAATGTTTTCTTAAATTAACATTTATCACCTACACTCTTGAACTATTTCCTCATTTTTGCCCCTTCCCTGTCCTAGTAATCCAAATTTGCCATGTTTTCTAGATCAAGAGTTCTGCTTCCCCTTTCTAGCCTTGTGTGTTTGCATCTGCTATACCAAATGCATTGCTTGGATTTACCATTATAAATATTTCATCTACAACTGGTTTTTTTCCATGCTATAGAAAACATACACTGCAAAAGTTAACACACATGTGGTGTACTTAAAACCTCCCCTAAACAAAGTTTACAAATGTAGTATGAAAAATAAAATTATGTTAGCAAAATACTACTTTGTATCTCTGGATAAAAGCAATCAATATTTATCTCTGACTTTATGATTCAATAACTTCCTATCTATACATGAATAGTATTTGCATTTGTCATTATGTCAGCTTTCATCAGCACAATTTCTAATTAATCAGTACCCCTGTTAACAGTCTCAAAGCAACCTGGGTATATAAAAAGTCCCCAACTGTACAGTCAAAGCAAAACTTCTGGTAGCATAATCTAGCGTCACCATAGCTGGTACATTCACCTACCTGGAAGCAAGGACAATGTCCGCTTCAGCTCTACTGGTAGAAAAGCAAGGTGACTTGTTTGTTGGCATAGATTGAAACTACACTTAAAAACGTGGGGAGATAATGTCTCACACACAACCACAATTTACTGTTTCTGCAGTCAATCCATTCTGTTAATAATTCTCTGTATTCTGCGCCGTGTTTTCTGTTGTACTGGTAGTGTTGTGAATCTGGTATTTTTAATCCAACTTGCTTTCTAAATATTCTAGCATGAATTTGTTTGTCCTAGATGGGTTTATTAAAATAATCAAGAATGTAAATTGTGTATAGAACTACTACTTTTCTACTAGCTTGCACCATTTATCCCTTATAAAACTTTAATACTGGAATACAATATCTTGACAAGTGTCTCTGCAAGCAACTAACCTGAGCTGATACCATTCTACATGTTTTGTGATAAACTCATAGCATGTTACATATAAAGGCAATATGGTAAAGATTGTCCAGTATTTTCAATGTTTCAATGATATTAAGCTACAATTTTGGTTTCCTTTCAAAACACTTAATGGCTGTCAATGTAAAATAAAGACAAAACTGCACTGATGAGGTGCATCAAATAATTTCTTGAAATAACATCTTCAGTGTTTGAATGAGAAAATATAGCAGGTATGTGAATGCAGTATTTGTAATCATAGATTTGCTGAATTACAGAATGCATTGTTAAACTTTACAGAAATAGTGTCTAAGGAGGCAAAACCATTTCATTTGCCTAAAGCATACAGCATGAAAGCTGTACAAACTTCTATTCAAATCTTCAAATGCACATCAACTCGGTCTGCCCATGAGCTGCTTTCCACATCTGGCTATTTCTCTGTTCAAAAGTATACCAATCATACCAAATAATGTGCCGATTCTTCAAATAAAACAAGGTTTCAGAGCTTGTCTTCCCAGCTGAAATTGTTAATGCACTAAAAATACTGGGTACATCCAGGCATTTTTTTTTAAATGGAGATGCTAGAACCGGGGTTACTTTGACAACATCCTTGTCATCCTAATTATGCAAGTGATTTGGAAACCAACCTTGAAACCTCCAACCTCTGCCAAGAGGCTACTCAAAATTTTTCTCTTGCAAAAACAACTGAATCTCTGTGATATTAAGAGATAGTGCTGGAGTCCAACTGAAGCAAGGCTGGCTTCTGTCCCATTACGTGCCACAAGTATTATTTCACATGCCTTCCTGTCCTTGGGCTGGATAAAAGACTGTGCAAGGAAATCATCCTATGCCAGAACTTTGTCCATAGGCACTTGCTAGAATATTTGCTACTTCCAGACTCAATATTTCAGTCTCTGTTGGGAGGGACATGCCAACCTAAATGTAATTTGTGCCACTTATTTCCAAATCTGTCAAAATGTTAAACAGACAGCTCTTAAACAAAAGGAAAATTGACAAGGATTTCTGCTCAATCCATGAACCAGAGTACTTATGAATTATATACTATTGCATGCCAATGGTAACTCCTATATTGATTCAGAGAGTCATAACCAAAAATAACTTCCCCTTTCAGTCATCCTGGACTGATGGAGAAACAAATGTTCCTCATTTCTTCCAACTATCTGAATATCTCTGTGTAGAAAACCATCATATACTCAAGAAGTTAGATGTCTAATGTTCTTGCATAAGCAATTCCTGAAATTTAAAATTCTGGTTTCATGCACACAGGCTGCCAGAGAGAAAAGCATCTAAGTATATGCCTTAGTATAAACTCTGAAGCAGATAAGTGGTTTCATGGGAAACAAAAGGAAGTTCAAAGTCTTTTTTCAATTTCCATCAGAGAGCCTGCCACTTTTAAGTCCCTGGAAAGACTCCTCTGTATGAATCTGGTAATGGCCAGTAGATATTTAGTGCCTTGTAAACATCTGATGGTAATACCAGGGGTGTAGGTACTTTATAGATATTCCCCATAGTTGGAAAGTCCTTCCTCTGTTTATAACTGCAGTGCACCTATTCATCTTATACCAGAGCCTAGTGCTAAAGCTGGGTACAACACTTGCTACATGCACCACAGATGCAATCTCAAAGGAAAATATAGAAAATAATTAACAGTACAGGCCATTTTTGTCTGTGTGTTGTAGTGACTGACCCAGCTAAAAAAAGCAGGTATCAGTGATGAGATGTTATTCGTGGAATACCGTAGACATAACATACAAATATTAACTAAAAAGCCATTATAAACCTTCATTAGAGTAGAAACCTGGGACAGTCTTTGAGGAGTGACTGTCAGTCTGACTCGGTAATTCCCTGTGTCAGAATTACTACCAGGCTACCTTGGAGGATACAACTCCATTCAGAAGAAATTGTCAGCTCAGTTTTAGGACACTGAGATTAATTATAGACTCTGACATTGATTTGTAGATGTTTAAACTGGTCAATGATTTGCTGCAGCCAATGGCTCTGGCTGCAGAATGTAAAAACAAAACACATCTTACAATATGTATCTGACTCAGTATTTTTCCAGTGTGATTGCAAGGTTTTTTTGGTGAATTTATGAACCACAATTCATATGATCTCTCACAATCCTTTCTTCATAACACATTGTTCAAACAAGCACAAATGATTTATAGGTTGTCATTGCATATTCTCTAGGGAACAAAATTTCTACCACAAGATGATAAATATGTGCCATAGACTTTTGAATTTTGAGAACTTGAAAATTGCAATAGCCTTTCTAACATATATTAGAAACATATGGCTATAAGTAAAAGCTACTAAAATGCTTCTATTTTCACCTTTCTTGTGAAGGCTCTGCTAGGGGCACAACAGAGGTTCACAGTACATCTATATATAGTCTGTATTTCTTCGAGTTACTACATGGTATTTCATTTTCTGTGCACAGACAAGGATTTCAAAGATCTGACAAGGACCTCAATCTGAGGAACTTAACTCTCTGACCAAATTAGAAGATTAAGGAAAAGAAATCAGGACTTTGCAGAAAAAGATCTGGCATTCCCCTGAACTTGTCAGATGTTACTTCATCACTAAATATTATTCACTACCTAAAGTACAATAACATTGACTCTTCCATCATAATGTTGACAAGTAAGATCTCTGTGGATTCTGCTGGGTTTGTAAAAATATAACATTCCTTGTTGTCATGTAAGGAGAGTTATTACTGCTGATGTGATGAGGCAAAGCTTGTTCAAGGATGCCTACAAGTTTACAGAAAGTCTCTTCTATTATGATTTCTTTTTTGCAAGGTCCATAGTATGCAATGAGTCTGTGAAATGTGAGAAGTTAAAAGACCAGAGGCTGTATCTTGAAGGGATTTGTAATTAAGCCTTGAGACCATACATTGTCAAGAAAGAGGCCTCTAATGACTATCTCAATCTAGGCACAAAGATGCTCCATCTCCAAGGTATTAAATAATAAAAAAGATCAGTTAGAGAACAACAAGCTTCTTTAGGCAATAAGGCATGAACTACCAACAGCAGTTAGGCTGAGGATCTCAGGATGTCTGTACTGGTAACTTGCAATTCTTCCCTTGTGAACTAGTTGCTATAGCCCAATAAGGCTTCACTAAGTCCAGGAAGAACTATTTCTGAAACAAGAGCTTTAATATGAAAGACCTATAAAACTTCTGCATTTAAATTATATTAAATTGTAAAGGTAGCTGAATACTGTTAATTTTCATTGCAAATTTTAGCCTAAATAGACAAAAGTTTTTAAATAAACAAAAAAAAACCCCACCTTCACTGTGAAATTTTCATGAGACAGAGTTGGAGAGTTCCCACAAAATATAACCTGTTTCAATTTATTCCACAAGAATAAAACTTTGTGTGCATTTGATATAACAGAGGTGAATCACTGTAGCAAATTTGTATCAATAGACTCATTTTGTCTCACAAGTTCTAATGGAATTTAAGTTGCAGAGGCAACAGACTCTTTTAAAATGCCCATAGTACAAATTATTTCATAAAACCACCACCATAGCTTAATGGCTGAATGTCTGCCAAGTTCCTTATTTTAAATCTTAGTGGTTCAAAAGTGGAATGAAACAAGTATCAGTCTATTAGTTGAAATCCCTAATGTCAAAATCATCAAAGCATTTTTTCATCATGCTCTGTAAGGAAATATGTTTAAATATTAATCATCCACAAAGTAAATAAAATTTAAATATCATGTTCTATTTCATAATTACATTATTATAACAGCCAGGGAAATCACACCCCTAAGCTTCACAGACAGTAATGCACTGTAACAATCTCAACTTCTAGTCTGATACTCTGGAGTACGTGCACCATACAATTACAGTTTTTTGCCTCTTGGTGAAGTCAACATTTATTCTTCTCGTACTTCTTCTATGTAATGAAGTAATTTCAGTATTTTCTAGCAATGCTCCATAGAGGGTAAAAAAAAGTCTGATCTTCCACTGAACACAAATTTCAGCAGAATACCATTCCTGCCACCCTGACAGAAATAAAGACAGGATAGAAAGGACAGCTGGATTGATAGTATGGAATACTTACAAGAGAGTGATTATACTCACCTGTAAATATCTAGACTATCAGTAATCAAAAGGAAATGTATAGAAATAGGCATTTTAAACTTATTTGGAGTTTTGATAAAATACGATAGAGCGCTGCTTCAGTTCAGTTACATTGGTGGAACACATTGTTACGGGCTTCATGGCTGACAGTTCATTGTCCCAGCAAATGCAAAAGCAATCCCTACAGAAGCCATGGACTTAATCTACCAATGCATGCCATTAGATTACCTTCATGACAGAATTGCCTGTGAAATTTCCTAGGAACAGAATGTAAAAGAGATATGAAATAATGCCTCTCTGTTGTAATTGGAAGAAGGATTTAAACCTACCCTTTCTCTTCAGAAATAGACCTGGTAATTAATTCCTGACACAATGTGATTGCTTCTTATTGGTTGTAAAAATCTGCTCAGTTTAACAATATTTTTTTTATTTAATACAGTATATCTTATTTTAAGTATGTTTTCCTCTCTGTACTTGGAAAAAATCTTCTAATTTTTTCTTAAGTTCACAAAATTGAGAAAGCTACCACTAAGGTGCTTTTCCTTCCAAAATACCCCTCTCTACAGAGTTGAAAGCCTACTCTACATAGTTTCAATCTGAACATGAGGACTTTACTGTGTCTTATATAACTTCACAATTAAAAAAAAAAAAAAAAAAAAAAAAAAAAATTAAAAGCCACACTGAGTATCTTATTACACAGTATAATAATGAGAACTGAAAACATTCCATAGAGACTACAGCATATATGGTTTGAATACTGGTTACCTTGACATCTCTTCCTGTCTACTCAAACTTTTAAAGTAATAAGTTCTTATCAGATTGAGGGGCAAATCTCACTCAGCTTTATACTTTGGTATTCTGACGGTCTTACATGTTGAAGCTATAAGTATAAGGTAAATCTGATTTGATCTGGGTGCCAGTATTATACCTATGATGTTCTGAAGCTCTTCCCATTATATATGTAGATAGGCAGATATTGTAAAGTGAATTAATGCTAATTAACAATAGAGTCATTTCATTTTACCATTAGTCTTAGCATTAAAATTCACAATCTATAATGGATTTTGACATGACATCCTCTCCTTTCAGAAGTGCTAAGCACTTGCATTGGACGTCAATAGAAGTTATGAATGCTTCATGCATCTGAAAAGCAATCCCTTGATTTTATGAGCAAATTCAGCACCATCTCTTAGAAAATTAAGTAAATACATCACCATGTTATTGCTCTTCTTGCACTTTTGAGACCTGATAATGCCCTATGCCAGAGGTTAAGATTTCTTCCTACCATTATTACAACCTTAATATTGTTGTAGCATTCACAGGTTCTGATACAGCATAAACACAGAAATACTCATTCTTATTTTGCATAAAAAATACATGAATGAACTCCTAGCACTACTATAAAAATTTCAGCCAATACTTTCTCTGCTATCACCTTCATCAGCAGCATGCAGGGTCACTATTACCCAAGTAAAAAGGTTGTCACAGCAACAGCAGGTCCAGCCTAGAGAAAGGCATAACATATTAAGCTAGCAAATTAAACATAGTCCAAGTAAAGATGTTTTCTATATTCAGGCATGCCAAATCAGGCTATCAGTGTGATAAAGTACATTAAAGCCCCACAAATCCAGTTTGCTATAAGACTTTATGCATTTTGTCACTTGGAGTATCTTCTGTCATTAATGTTCTATCCAGCACCTTGTCTGTCAGAGTGTCTGGCAAATGGAGATGGTTATTCAGTGTGGATCTAGACACGAGTTGCAGCATAATCATAGTAACAGGAGTTCTAAAGATGGCGTGTACATGCAAGAGTTTTGATGAAATGTCCATCCTGGAGGGGAAACACAGTATTTACTCAACATGCCTAATAAAGAAGCTCAGAAAAGAACTGTTTCTCTTCCATCATAACCACTATGATCTGCAGGCAGCTGCAATGATTTATACAGTGAATTGGGAAACTAAATCAAGATGAGCTTTCCAGCCTTCCCTTCAGTTTCCTGAGGAACAATTCGAGAGGCCAAACCATATCTGGAGGGCATGTAGTAAACAGCCCTCCCAAAACTGCCTCTGCAGTGGAATAAAACCAGAAACAAGTACAGAATAGAATCTGTGTAGAGATGGCATTTTTTTCCCTCTTGCTTTGCTTTAGGTGAAAACTTTGACTTCTATGGGCTTGAAAAGGCCAAAAGTTTGCACTAAGTCTCAGGAAAAAAAAAATTAAGAGTTAAAATAGTATGAAAATAAAAGGTCATTCACCTCCTTGTTTTCTGGGGGCAAGGGGTTTGGTTTGTTTTATTGGGTTTTTTTGCTATGAGGGGTTTTCTATCTCAACCTATTATGTTAATCAATTACTATGTTATCTTTTCCCCTAATTTGTTCCAGCTGAGTTGTTTCTAGTATTTTAACAAGCTTCACTTGACTGTGAGAAGTGTAATTAATAATGATGCCCTACATATATCTAAATCCATTCAGCTTGTGGTACTTCCTTCTGATTTGGAGAGTTTACAACCAGTAATTCAGAGGTACCAAATATATCAGAAATTGACATGTGACAACTTCCCAGAAAAGTGGAACATTATATAACTATATGTAATACTTATAAATTAGTAATGGTTCATTAATGTTTTGGTTTTGATGTTTTATTTCATTCTACTATGTGCTACTGAAAACCAAAGACTAAAATTGCTTGTACCTTCTCAAGCACCCAGGACAGTTTTTGTTTGTTTATATAAAGTGGAAGGTAGTCTTTGGGAACTGATAGAAAAGCCAACAAATATGAAATAACTCACCCCCAACCATCAAGAGTCAAGAGCAGCTAATAATAACACTCACTGTTACCTTTACAGATGTATATGAAGTGCATTTTTAACATATAAGCTATATGGGGTTAGAAAGGTTTTAAGTATCAGTACTACCTGTCTGTAGGAAGAAGTACATTTAACATGGCTAAGAGATTTGATTAAGAAATATTTAGTCATTTTAAGTATGATATCCATCAGTAGCTGCTCTATTCACCTTCGGCAAAATATTGTTTACTGTCTTTCCAGGTGAAACCTCTGTCTAGCTATGCCTATGGGATACCAGTATTTCAGAAGCATCTGTGTATGTCAAGAGAAGGCAAGATTGTAGTGTCATCAGAAACTAGTGTCATAATTATCAAGTTACAAAAATACAGGAAAAATGGAAATAAATACAAATGGTTAGATTCCAAATAATTTTACTTTCTAATGTATTTTGGCCTTGCTCTGATAAGGGCCAGCTTTTAGGATTGTACAGAACACTCTAAGCTTGAGAACACAGTTCAGACCAGGCCTGATTGCCCAACACTATCTATATTCTTTGTGCACCAGGGAGGAGCTGTGCATTTCATACATTATTCACAACTTGCTGCAGTCATTCAGCAAGGTCAGTACATGACCTACCATGGAATAAATGGTAGTGGAAAAAGATGACATATTTAGGGAGTAAGACAATACAAAAATGTGAGCTGTTGTCTGCATCAATTTCAAAGTCTCCAGTTGTTTTTGAAGCCTGGTTCTGTGTCTAGCTAGAACTGATATTCAATAGCAGCCTGCGGATTTAGTGGGTTGATCTGACTGATGAGGGTTAATATTTCTAATGCCTGCCAGCTCCAGGCAGTTAATCACAAGAATAACCAAATACATCCCAGCTATAAATCAAGATCCACTTACAGATCAGGCTATAAATTCACAACATGCAATATATTTATTTATACTTTAATCCACTTTTACCTGTTTTCCCTCTCCAGTGTCTTTTGTTATTGTAGGGCTCATTCTAATCTCAAGCACTCTTTCTTTATTCACCTATCAGTTTAGATTTATTCATAGTCTTCTCTGGGATGACCAAAGCATTTTCATGCCATTTCATGCCATTTCTGCCATGGCTAACAGAATACAATTTTCTTTACCTGCCACCACATCTCAACTTTGACTTAGATGGAAAATCCTTTGAGGTGAAGGAATAACCTAATCTCATTGGCAGTTTCAAAGTAAAAATTCTGCTACCAAAGGAAACAGCTACCATAATTTTATAGTAAAGTTTTGCTGTGATGAATCATGATGAATAACAAGAGAAAGCTGCTGCATAAACAACCAATTACATAACATGGATGGAACAAGGAATGTTCGTATTCCCTCACTTCTAACATTAATACATTTTGTTAAAGTATCCTTTCAGTACTTCTTTAAGAAATTACAAAGCATAAAAGAGGGCAGAGACTTTTACATGTAGCAACCAGCATGTTTAGCACAGACTGTGTGTCACCATTTAATAAAAAACATTAAGCTTATCTGAGGTTTCAAGGGAATGTAGAAGTGAGCCAGAAGTACTACAAAAGTATTCTGCAGACTATATCAGAAGGAATTTTTATTCAGATTTTTGGGATTGTCGTGCTCCATCTCTTAACTGATAAACTTTTAAAATAAATAAGTTTACTAAAAAGTTTGCATGACAATAGAGACAAGCAAGAAAAATAAGCCTCATAGTCTACTTAAGCTGCCTCATACTTTTCTTCAGGGTAAACTTCTACTAAACATAACTTTACAGAACATTGTACTATATGAATTCCTCCAGGATGATTTAGAGATGGTATATTAATGCCCTGGAATTTTCAGGAAGAGTACAAAAGAACTGAGACACTTTAGACTTTGGAGCATTATTTTTTTGTGTGTGACCTAATGGTGGCTATTATTCTGAACTAACCTGTTCATAGAAAATATGCTGTATAGTTGTGTATATTGAGTTTGATTTAACTTTGATTGCAAGCATACTACCACCACTAAATTTTCAGTTAGATTGTTTTCCAGTGTTTTTTACAGACCAGAACTGTAACTTGACTCCAACTGGAAGTTTAAATAAGTACTTCACTTACATAAAATAAAATGTTTCATAAAATGTAACAAAATTCAGCACAGTTTACTATGACTGTCACTCTCTGATTCATATAATTTGAATATTTGCAATCAACGAGGCTAATATAGAAAAAAAGTTTTCAATTTTTTTTTTTTTAATCACTGACTCCAGTGACAGTGTTACAATGCACTAAAATAAACAAAAAGCAAAACACACATATAAACACATGGCTAGGTGTACACACCATACTACAGTGTGTCACGCCTTAATATAGCAGGAAATACACTTATCAGAAATATCCTATCATAAGTTGACATATTTGGCCTTGTCATTCTGTTTGTTATCACCCTAAATTACTTGCTATTTCAAAACATTTAACAAGCCATATTCCTTATTGACACCATCGTTCCCTAGAAGGAATAGAGCTGTGACTGTACAATGTGCTTCAAGAGACCAGACCACTGACTCCAATAACATGAGTGACTCCCCAGGAAGCAGGAAAAGTAAGGTATGTATCTTTCATGTTTTGGCATAGCTCACTTTTTGCTAAAATGCTCTTTCTCTTGGAGATCACACACATTTGGGGAAACTTATAGTCAGACTAAAATATGAAAATTCACAATAGAACATAACAACAATGCCTGTTTGTGTGTGCCCCAAAATTATTTAGTTCCATATCTTGGCATATTAGCCCCAAGAAAGAAAGAATGCTATTCAGCCTGATTGTCAGATTTGCCTGCAGTAAAGCTCACTGTCGATTAAGCAATGAGCTCACAGGGACATGTGTTCCTTCATTGTCTTCCAGTAGGATTATCTGAGGTCATGTTAATTGGACAAGCAGAAAGTTCTAAACATCTATATGCACTTGCTGCATGTGACTGTAACCAGGGGTGACTGAAAAGTTAACTGATTCTAACTGGCAAGTGGCTACTAAGCATTCTATTTTTTTTTTTCTAGATAAAGAAACGGAGAGCACACAAAGGGAAATTTTCCTTTGTGATTTCAGGGTATTTGTAGGATTGCAAAATTTGTGAGCTAGGTAAAACAATAGGGAATTTGTTGCCTCTCTATAATTTTGTCTCTTTTAGGCTAAAATAAGCATTATTTTATAAAAACAACACCACACAACAACAGTAAAAAAGAACCCAGACATTTGGGAAAGCTGCTATTCAAAGTACAGTGATAGAAACCACAGTGTGAGATAACCCAGCTGAGAAACAGAAAAATTACCAATAATTACGGGAGCAGGTAAAAAAACTAAAGACTGGGGAAAAAAAAAAAAACACTGCTACAAGGATTACTCATAGGAAGCACTGAGGAGAAGAGCTAAAAATGTTTTTGTTGTGCTTAGATGCAAAATTTGTGTCTGAAGGTGATACCAAAGTTGTGTTTGCTTTAGATGTCATTCAGCAGTCATTAAGCAAAAGGAATATACAATGATCTCATTTTAAAATGTGGCAGACTTCAGGACATTCCATGGTTTAAAGAAGCTTTCAGCTGGATACAGATAAAAAATAATCCTACTTCTACTCCTACACCAGAACAGCCCCTTCCCCATGTCTTCCATGTAAATATCTTTACAATGTGCTTTAAGAGAGGTTGTAATTAAAAGAAGCCAAGCAGAGTTAAAACAATCTTGCCAATGTACAATACAATTTAGTAAAACAAGTGAGCATAAGGCTAGTAATTTGTATTTACTGAATAAGAAGGACTGCATGGGAGATACAATGAAACAAGCAGGAAGAGAAACAGAATATTGTTCTGGAGTGTTCTATGTCTGTATCCATAAATATGTATGTGTTCCACGGGAAGCCCTTTTATCATGTCACCAGGCAGGGCTTTTGCCAGTTATGTACAAGAGCAGTTTCTGTGATTATTCCTCTACGTTTTAAAGTAGCAGTATGTTCTGTAAGGAAATATGCTAATTCAGATGCCAATAGACAAGCCTATGGTGAAATCATAGTGCCTTAAATGCTCAGAAAGCCATACATCAGCAAGTTAAATCCCCCATATAGCCCAAAAGTGAGTAGTGTAAGGCACCTATGTAGTACAAACCCACAGAAAGTAAAAACACACTTTAATTAGATCATGAAAAGTAGGAAATATGCAGGAAGATAAGACAAAATGGACATTCTTTTCTTGTGATCTAATGAAAAAGACTGTCCAGAATTCAAAAGGAGAGAAGTTAGCAGCACCCTGTCATTCTCAAGGCCAGAGTCTTCTCTTTCGTCCTCCCCAGACAGATCATCTGAACAGCCTCTGCTTGACAGGGGTAGGAAGGAGGGGAAATAATTTTTCCTTTAGAAGGCTCTTTAACTGCTTGAACCCAGGGAATCCTTGTAGGCCTCCCATGAGGTGTCCCCCTAACTATTACAAAGAGTCCTTTGGCAATCTCTGCTCTTCCCAGCCACTGACATGAACTGATTATGTGTCATGTTTTCAAAGAACAAGTAACCAAAAGTTTTACAGTAGAAAAGCTTAGATTGTGGGAAAATAAAAATTTTCTCACAGATTACATTTGATAGCTATGAAAATAAATGAAGAAAAAGATGCTACAACGCTGTAGCAAGAGCAGAGGTTTGTTATACCTATAAACTAGAAATATATTACGCAGGATACAATTATTATTTGCTTTTCTTGAATTTAGGCATAGGTATTCTAAATTAGCGTAAACATACACTGTCATAATGTATAAGCATTTTGTAACACAGTTAAATGTAACATGACAAAAGGGGTAAGGAATATAGAAACACCAGCAGCGAGAGAGGAAAAATAGGGAAGACTGGATTTACTCACAGTGGTTCCATCTTCCCTCAGCTAAGAGCTCTATAACCTGATTATCTCAACCTCAGCAACTAAGATCAAGGACCACCTCCATCAGTACTAACTACACAGCTCTGCACTACCACCTTTAATTTAGGATAAACTTGTTAATAGGAATTGCCTGCTTTAAAAGGGTGACAATGATGAATAATGTTTAAGAACTAAGCACTGGCAATATGTATGGTTACTAAATGTCAGCCTAGTATAGTTACATTTTGAAGTTTCAAACTGGCCTGATTTATCAGATTAGAAATACTCTCCTTGCTGCAGTCTCTCACTCTCATATTCTCTAACTTGCATATACTCAAGTTCACTTGCAGCTGAGCAGATAAGAAAAACATTGCCACAAAAGAAATGTGAAAATATTGAAGTCACAGTCTTGGAAACAAATTTTTATCTCACCAAAGTTTACAAGCCTGCATTTCTAGAATTTAGAAGGAAAATACTGACTTTTTTTTACCAGCAGTTCTGTCAAGTCTCAAGCTGTCAGTACGAGACATTTACTGAGTTCTAATCTTCCACCTTCAATACTGGCATCAATTGAATCTGTAATAGCAGGGTCTTTTCTGCTTTGGGACTCCACATAACAGCCACAGCCCACAGCCACAGTACTGTGCATCACACAAGGGTCTGTGCCCAGAAGGGCTTTGCTGGAAAGCTCACCCCTTTCCCACTGAACAAGCTTATCTCCTCTATCACACTGGGGCATCTTGATCTCCTTTCACACCTCCCCACAAAATGCAGAGTCTAAAAACTAGATTCACAACATTCAAGCATCTGTGCTGTTATCCCCAACAGGTATTGCCTTATGGCTTGGCATAATGTGGAAATTTAAAAATTTTAAGAAAGTAAAAATATTATTACTAATGTGAGTGTGCTCATTTAATCTCTGAAGGTAATGATAAACCTACAGAATATAGGTTATCTGCTGTCCTACACACCAGCTTACTTTGCTCCTGAACTTCTAATAGAGCATTTACCATGAGGGAGAAGGACAATGTATGTGTAACTGTGGCAACAGAGGAGTTTTCTTGAAGACTGTTAGACCCCACGCTTGTTCTGAACTACACCACCAGTACACACTTGATGAAAAACTCTGAAAGTCATTAGCAAGTATTGCCTCTCACTACTGCAACCCTCACCTCTCCATTTCATAAGCATGTTCCTTCAACATACAGCAGCATAATCCTTCCTACAGCAAAGACTCAATTTGCCACAGTGGTGGCAAAAAAGAGAAAGGGCAAGCTGACTGACTACTCCTGTCTTGGGCTACATGGTATGGCTATTTGTGTCTCAGACACAGTGTTCTGAAAAGTATAGCCTCTGGATACCTTCAGTACAGTGAAGGAAGAACGTATGAAACAGTAAAGGCTTCAATGACATATGGCTTTAAAAGGTTTGCACTATTGCTCATGCTGTTCCCTGTGCAGCCTGTATTTGATTATGATACTGTTTACCCTTCTGTGCAAATGATACTTTAGTGACAATGTTATGAATAGTAAGAGTCACTAGTAGCAGAGAGAATAAATGGATAAAATAAATGAAAAAACAAAAGGCAGGAAAGAATTTTAGTGGGGAAAAAGCAGAGCTTTGTTTACTGATGCTTTTTTCTTCTAGGTTCAGGGAGTTGCTACATCACTTGAATCATTTTTAAATGGCCCCCAAAGAAAAAAAATGCAGAAAAGTTTTACACTGGAAGCATAGTAGACTAGCTGAAGATATACTTACTTCTTACACCTGCTCTTCTCTAAATTTTCTCTTGCATGTTTTATATTCAAAGCTGTTTACATAATGCTATTGCTTTATTTTTGATAGATCTGCAAAGAAATTCTGTTTGATCCTAATGCTATGGCGTTCAACACTTTCTGCATTCAATATTCCTGTAGATAGGTCTTCTATTTGGAGCAGAGGAAAAACTGTTACAGAGAATGCATGTTTCCTGCTTTTAGAGGTAGGCCTCCTCATGTAAGGCAGCAGTAATAAAATAACTGAATCCAAACTCAGGCATAAGGAATTGTGGTCACAATTAAAATTGTATCAGAGTGGCACTGGGAAAGACTGAGATGGCACTGAGAGCCTAAGGATATAGGAAGTCATCTTATACATAATTAGCTTGTTAATCTTCCACAGCATTTCATTGAAATGTGTTATTTTCTCAAACACATCCAGAAGGATGACAAGCTGTCTTTTCAAGAGGTTTTATGTGCACGTACTCTGCATTCCATATTTCAACAATAAATACAACAGGAGACAATGTCTTAACCACTTTTTACATCTCTCCTAGCATTCTGTAATTTGTTTACTTTGCCATCTGCTATTTAGCAGCACATTTATGATCAATCAGAATGTTCAATCACAAGAATCTAAAAATACCAAATGGCATTTTTTTTCTTCACAAAGAAATCACAGGAAACTGCCTCTTCAGAAGTAATTCAGTGTGATCCTTTATGATGTTACAGATAATTTTAGTGTTTGGGTTTAATTCAAAGTTCAGGGGTAAGAATGCAAGCCTTTTAATTCATTTAATGTATCTGCATTTTTTGCTTTACCAATTATAAACTAAAATGTGTTCCAGATGTGCCTTAAAATGTATAATTAGATAGTTCCTTAGTACAGGGGAGTGTTAAAATTATTTTATGTATATTTATATAAGGGAATCATCACCTAAAGTAAGACAGATTTTATCAGGAACACTTCAATAAATGCATACACTCCTGGATTGCTTTGCTATTTTCTGTGACTTTGCTGCCTTCTATTTCCCAAACACTCTCTGAGAAAATAATAATTACCAAGAGGCTTTTAAAAAAAACCTCTGAGGAGGAGCTATATTATGAAGTGGTTTTATTCAGGTTGCAAATGCCAAAACATGTATTTAATTGAAATGATACTCAAGCTCAGAAGGCTCTTGGTCTGCTTGTGATATCAAAAGAAAAATCTTGCTACAATTACAAGGAGCAAAGCCAGCGCCTCACTGAATACTGTGAACAATATTAATAGGAAGAACTTGATGCTGACCTTGAACACATAAAAATATCCAGTACTGTAAGTCATTGCTGACTAGTGGGATGATGTTGACCTACAACAACATTTTACTACCTTTTGGCACTATTTCTAAGCTGAGCCAAGGTAACATTCAGTCATTACCAATTTCTTTATTGTGCCTGCTTGAAATAGAGCTATCCAGGTGAAAATCAGAAAAAGGGAAAACAACTGAAATAAACAACAAAATTTACTTAGATTTAGATTGAAGAAATATGATAAATATTCATAATGGAGTATTTATTTATGATAATAGCACATTTTTCTATATTCAGCTGTTGAGATCTTTTGTTATGCAAAATGTGAAGTTACATAAGGTTTTTATTAAAATCCTTACCAGTTAGAAGGTGGAGGCAGCACAGATTATTTCAAATACATATATATATAGTTTCAGGATCACTTTGTAAATTACCTTCTTCAAAGGCATAACACTTTGGATTCTGAAGCATTTTTAACAGTTTTAGTAAATTACCAAAGGATTTGATACCTAGCATGATAATTGCATTACTGCCAGACTGTCCAGAAAGTGAAGCACTTCAGGAACCCAGCAGTCAATGAAGAAGCACAGAGTTAAGCTCAGAAGCACAGAGGCATTTAAGCAAAAGGGGGAGTCTAGTGGGCATACTCTGGCCATTGTCATACTCTCAGCCTAATGGTTTCCTCAACCTCCACCCCAGTGTCAACAGCAAAAAACTGTGGTCTGGAGACTTTTCCTCCTTCCTCACTGAGCTTCTCATCAAATACTCCTATTATTCTGGACTCAAAAAACAAAGAGACTCAAAGAGCAAACCAAGTAACAGTGACTAAAGGATATGCACCAGATATCGAATCCTAACCCCAAAACCTTCAACACTCTTATTCAACATCTCCCCTGTTCTTCTAGTATAGCTTTAGCCCCTTCAGTGTTGAAACTCTTTGTCCTGATATATTTAGGCCTGCTTATTTAGGAGATACCTATAAGTACTTCATAAGATTTTTAAGGCCTGTGTACAGAAGAAAAGGGCACAAATGTTTACAGTGAGAAACTATGTTTTGCAAATGGAACAGAAAGTTTGAAATTAACATTATTACATACATAAATACCTGAGGAATTACAGTATTGAAGCTTTATAAAGTTTCTGTGATTGATGAAGAAAAACACTACTATATTACTATAAATATGTAAACATAATTAGAAGGGAATTTTTCTCTTTATCTAAAATTATTGTCATAAGCCAATGGAATGTATTTAGAATGGAAATAGAGGAAATTTAAAACTAATTTTGCGTACCAAAGATTTTCAGTCTTTGTTAGTGTAAGTGCAAAGAAGGCAGGAGACAAGAAGAAACAGGGGAGAGAACAGGAAAACAATGTGCTTATGTTATATTAAATAAACCTTTAGACACTCTATCTTAAGCTGATAGCTGTTAAATTTAAATATAGGCAGACACATTGCTTGAAGCCCTGTGATCAGCTTCCAAATAGTATGGTAGAATGCTATGTGAAATAGATATCAAAAACAATGCTAAAAGAGAGAAAAATCAATTTCCCTATAAGAACAGACCTATTACTTCAAAAACTTTATTTAAAAGCCCTAGAAAGAATAAAACAATCATTCTTAAATTGCTGGATAATAAAAATCAACATTTCAGTACATAGAATACAGCACTTTACAACATGTAACTATCCCAAAGCTCTTCAATTTAGTCTAGTCTTGAAATTTGTAAACAAGTTGTTCCTTTTCTCTTTTCATTGGTACAAAAATATTTAACTTGTGAGCCACAGTTTATATTACTGTAAGGGTGCTATGAAGCTTTTTCAGTTGGTCTTTCCTACTGATGATACCACATGAAAAGTAAATTTCAACAGTTCCCTGATTGGGTTTGAACTAGATTGTGGCAGATTAAACACCTCTAATAAAGCAGTTTTACCTCATCATAAATTCCCTAAATTAAATTTCTCTGATTCTTCTTGAGCATTCCAACTGTTAACCAATCAGAGTAGTAATATTAGCTTCTAGAAATAAATTCTTTGGAGCCATATGACAGAGTGGCTAAATGTACCTATCTCAGCGCAACTTTAAATGCCATACTAATTAATCTGAAGTTCATTCAACCCCTTCATTCCTCACCAAAGTTCAAGTATAAGAATGGAAGAAAGTACATCTGCAAAATACCATGGAGCCTTCAAATACTGAGTGGTTAAAATTACATCCTTATAATAAAGTCTGGGTAACAGTGGCCACACAGAATGTCCAAATCTGGACAAAAGCTGTCAGGAAACCATAGTCAGAGCTGTCAAAATGAAGGGATGTGCCAAGTACCTTCTTACTCAGGGTCTGAACTGGCATATTTTGCCCTATTTGGAGTAGACAACTTTAAGATATATACCTCTGACCCAAAAGAAAATTTAAAAATCAACACTGGGAAAGTTAGATGATGACACAATCACTAAGAAAACTGTAAATAACAAAGACAAAGGTTCATCACTATGAAATCATCTGCATGATAAACAAAAGGTCCTACATCTACAAATCACAGAAAGATGTTGGGTGCTGAGAGTATTCTGGAAAGCAGTGATTTTGAAAAGAATTTGGGGTTCATGATTAATAATCAACTTTATAAACCATCATGTTCTGTGCCAAATGGACTAACACAGTTCTAGTATCTGCAAAAAAGAGACTCTCATGTAGGGCTAGGCAAGTCTTATTCCTCTACTACAAGCAGCCATAGTATGTACGTATATCAAGAGAAATGTATGTGAGAGAAAAGAAGTGTGGAGATGAGAACTTATTACATGGTTTTTTGTCTTTAAAAAGGGCCAGTTCAAAAGTGCACTTCCCTATAATCTAGTTTTCTTTTATTTTATAGATGGTTACAGGAGAGTATGTATAAAGATCTGTATTCAGAGTTGGTTCTAATGCAACTAACAATAATATTGTAAAGCAAAGTATAGTCTTTCTGTATGTGAAACCTTACTGTATGTTCTTTTAAAAGGCCCACAAGGGAAGAAATGACAATGCTTCATCAAGCCAGAAGATTCACAAGCTTAACAACTAGCTAATGGCAATCATTTCTGGATTTTCAAATACAAGGTCAAATCCAAATTTAGCTTTTCATCTTCTCCATAAAATCTATTTTCCATGAATTCCAGCTCTCCTTTCATAAAACACAAAACTTGAAAGCTCTGAATTAATATCAATACCATAACACTCCAATTTGCTAGAAAAGCAGGGAATTTATAAATGATAACAAGGAGACACGGAATGTTGCACTAGTTCTCTAGGGTGGCAAAATTAGCACTTCTAGGGAAACAAAACAGGGTGTCCTGTTCCTGCTTTCATTAACATCCCTCAGGAGCTCCATTTGCATGATAGGTGCCAACTTCACAGTCAAAAGTATTTGGGTTTCCTCTCCATATCAGATTAGTCATTTTTCCTCATTATTCTACACAGAGTAAAGCATGAGTAGCAGTTTTTTAATTAATTTACTCTATTTTGAGATACCTACGAGGCTTGTTTTGTATCCACATTCTCTTTTTGAAGCACACTACAGTTACAGTCTTTGATCTTTACTACAGTACTGAAGTTGCTGTAGGGAGCTGGTTCAGAGAATGCAGTATAACTATCCTTCAAGTCTTTTTGAACTGGCCTTCAAACTCTGCCTATTTCTACAATTTTGAGCACTGAAATTAATGCTCCTTTCAAACACACTTACTTCTAGTCCTGTGTTCCTACCCACTACAATGAAATGACCAAATACAATAAAACCAGTGATGTATGATTTTATCCCATCCATCTTGTCAAGTTGCATGGTGCCTTGAGCAACCTGATCTGGTGGAAGGTGTCCCTGCTCATCACAGGGGGGTGGAATGAGATGATCTTTAAGGTCCCTTCAAACTCAAAGCACTTTATGATTCTATGATTCTATCTTCTATTGTTTTATCCATGTTACATCTATGATTTTATTTCTTCCTTTCAAAGTTCAAAAATTATTTTAATTATATTAAATGATGATGGGAGAAAAGTAGGAATTTAAAATGATATGCAGCCCAGAAAGTTTTTCCAGTTGAGAAGATCAGTAGTCAATATTTAATTATAGAAGAGATGTATTGCATATGCAAACTAATTAAACAAACAACACAGAATTAAGTTCACAATGAAATCATGAGAAACATAGAAGTAAAAAAAAATCAAGAGTAATAGAACTGCATTTAATAAAAAGAACATTCTTAGTATTTATCCAATTATTTTTCAAGGTCAGAGATAACTGTTCTGTCATGTCTATCAGAGGCCAAATGAGAAGACACTGAAGCACAGACACCACAATCAGTTGCTGTGACTGGAAACTGCCAGAGGCAGAAACTTGGAGATATTTGGACAAAGCAAATGAGGCAGGGAGATACAGCAGGAGCATGGAGTGAGAAATGCAGGGCTGATCGACAGACTTTATAGACTACAGCATATATAGGAACTGGCTAAGATCACTGTCAGTATTCCTGAAACCTGCATTGTTCCTACAGGCAAACAAGCTGCATGGTGGTAAGCATCCCGTGGAGGTCACTGTATAGCATACAGCACCTCGGTTTTGTATAAGCTGGGAATGGACTGGTTTTTTCCTCTGGAGCTGCTCCAGAGCTAGTACAGAGAGCAGTCCTCAAACAAACAGCCCTGGCCTCAGGCCTGGTTTTGTATCTATACACGTGACCATTGTAAATCATTTTAAAAGGATCCAGGGACATGGTGGGATTGGAAACCAGAGCATACAGGGAACCTGGAGCTGAAGAAAAATTAGAACTCAGACACTGATGAAAAGCTTTCAGTCAGCAAGTGAAAGAAATGTGGTTAGCCAGAAGACTAAGCCCAGGAGCAGACACAACTTAGGCAGCAGTTGAGGAAAGAGAATAAACCTAGGGGATAACTATAATTCTAGAACAATGGATTACACCTCTGGATAGAGCTCATGTGTGAGAATGTGCAAGTCACTTAAAACATAATGTCACATGGCTAATAATTGTGTATGTTGTATATTCCGTGCATCTCAATGTCCTGTCTTGAGGTTTCTAGAAGTGCCAAATTCCCACAGCTCCGAATGAATTAATGGGAGTTATGCTTTAAGCACACTAAGTGATCAAATGAGAAGTCTGAAAAAATAAAACTCTAGACATACAAATTAGGTACCTAGAGTAAGTGCAAATAATTTACTTTCAAATTTCTGTATTCTCTCTTTGTATTTCTGCGAAAACTAGGTTAACAGTGCTACCCCACTCTGCAAGCACAGTAATATTTGTATTTTTAAAGCACTCATATTTTAGTTATAGACATAATTTAGAAGGTCATAAAGTACTAATAATAATTGCCATGTTTAAGTAGTGTACATACCAAAAATATTAGAGAAAATATTACATAGATGCTCAGTGAGTACTGTCCATCTTGAACCTTGAACAAGGAATGTGCTCTGCAGCTGGGTAAAGGCACATAATGGGCAGGTATACCATATAACCATATAGTTCAGGTTATGCCACTTTTGTCAAGTTGGTCAGGTAGCAATACTGGTATTTCCCAACTTCTGAATACTAAATAGTTGCCATCTTAGAGGTTTTTAACGTAACTTCTGGGGTGTGTCTGCACATATCATTCATATTACACAGTACCTCTGCCACACCACAAACACTACCAGTCACGCCAAGAAAGGATCTCTTCACATCCATCTCTGATACACAGAGATTTATGTCTCCAAAGAACTTCTAGCCTCCATCATTTCCCATGATACAACTTGAAAAAAATAATGTATTCAAGGGGACACTGATAACAGAAATGAAGATTCAGAACACTGAATAACAAGAAACACAAAACCTTCCTGGAAGAAAAACTGAAAAACATAAACTGAAAAAATCAACTCAACACATGTTTATCACATTAAGATATTAAAGCAATTTCTTACAGGAGAAATTTTCTACCATCTACCCCTACACACAACTCTCTGCAAACATCCCTCATGAAGCAAGTCCTATGCAAGTTCCCCTTTCCATTAGTAGGGTGTTGGGTTTTTTCTGATCTGCTGCTGTATAACTGGTCTGCTTGAAGTCTGACTAGAAACTATTGCCTTCACTGCCTTAAGCATGGTTCATGAACAGAAAATAGGAAACAGTGCTATGAGGTCTACTATGTGAGGTACTGCTAGGTAGAAAATGAACAGAATAACAATTGGCCATCAGGGGCATATATAGCTAAAAATCAACTACAGTGGCAGCTTGGGTATCTTTTATAGCTAGATTGTTTAATGTGCTGCAAGATATTGGTGTCTACGTTTGATCAAGGCAACACACTTTGAATATATATGTCAGATGATGTGAATACCTTTTTCTCAGCCTTGGCAAAAATGAGGATATTGTTATTGTGGGAGGATTCTTACAAGGATTCATAAAATATAAAATTTTCATTACAGGGGGCAATCAAATAATTCTTCTCTATGGTTTCCTTCTGTCTGTCATGAATATCAAGCATTTCAGAGTCATTATGAAAATGAACAATATACTGTAGTAAAGGTGGCTAGTGTGCTAATCAAACCTCCTCCCTCACTCAGTGCCTCTTGATCCTTTCAGAGTTACCATTCAATTAACTTTTTTTTTCCCCTAGGAGAGGCATTGTGACTGTTGCTGAAATAATTAAGTGTTGAGGGAAGAGCACCAGAAATCAAAAGCTGTTGTTTCAGTTGAAAAGGAGGCAGCTGTTACACAGTAACTAGGTAACTAAGAATGCATGAACATTCATTTCAATGATTCCACAATATGGGTAACATGAACCATATTGCTTTAAAGCAAACTGCCACTGTAATCTCTTCCTTATTTCAACCAAAAATGTTACTATTTGAATCACTTCTGGTTAGTCAATATTTTTACATTCTCACCATATGTGTAGTTATGATATGCTTCAGATACAATATTTCCTTACAGACATACAGAACAACTGTGGATTTTTTTTCATAGAAGTATACTGATATCACTTTCAGGCTTCTCTAAAATTTATCTTAGAGCTGTCTTATATCTGGACCTCCAAATAAAATTGGTCTTGCACTTTGGGGAATAATTTTAATGATGATAAGCTTGTTTACTTTTTCCAGTATGCTCCTTCTTTGTTCAAGAACTTTTTTTTTTTTTTTTCTGCACAAGAAAAGAGATGAGGATGAAGGGAGAAATGTGATTCTATTTAAATATCTGTTTGTGTAAAATACTGTTAATGTTTATGGAAGTATGACAAAAGGGATTTTCTGAATAATGAAGTTACTCAATTAAAAATAAGTCCATGTGCTGGATTAGCAGGGTGTTGGGGAAAAGTCTGAAACAGCTACCTGGCAATTGATCAAGGAGCCTTGTCTTGTAGAAGAACACTAGCATAAAAATAGCTCATAAATCTGAAAGGCTGATTACTAAAAGTGTTGTGGGAGCTTTATTTTTTAGAAGAATATTGAATTAATGAGAAATAACATAAAGGGGGAGTTTAATTATCCTGAATAGAATAATTTTCTACCCTAGCCTCTCAGGATGGGTATGATTATGTAGGTCACACATCTAAAATGACTTTTATGAATATTTCATTAAAAGCCACATCTTTTCATGAAGGATAGTAAGCAATAAGCCCTCGTCAGATAGTACTCTCTCTACAGTGCCTTAAATGGAAGATATTTCCTCTGTGGTCATGGAGCTGTTAATATGAGAAGTCAATAAATACAAAACCAAGCATATCTTATTTTTAGGTTATTGTTTTCACATAATAAGATGTTGTTTGCTTCTCACTCTCTCCAAACTCCCACTATCATTTTGAATGTATAGCAATTAGACATTGGCCAGGACTCCTAGTCTGCTTGTACTTCTGGAGTACTGCTCAAACTGATGAGAATGCTAGATAAGCATTTTCATGTTCATCCAAACAATGAGATTTTGATTCTGAGTTGATTTGTAAGATTTTCAATGAAATTTTACAAACGCAAATGAAACTAAAGAACATCAATAATGAAATTATTGATCAAAGATATTGAATTTTCTTACTTGGCAACCACTTTTGTTGTTTTCAGACAGGAAACATTTTACATCCCATCTCAGTGTTTTTCTGCTTTAATTTTTAACTGGATTACAGATATTTTGTAACAAAACATTCCTCAACAGATTTACACATGTAAATGCTTTCTAGTGAAATATGTGCACAGTCTTTTAATTATTGTTGTCACCTTCTCTTAGCTGCAAGGCTGAGATTTAGTGTATTCTACATACTTAAAACAAATGGTGGAAATATTTGGCCCATTAAGCATTTTCTACTTAATCTTAAAAATGTGTATAGTGCAGGGTCAGAGAGTTTATCAGCTATTGTCATACAAAATACTAAAACTTAGATTTTTTAGCTCAGTAATTGACTGTATATAAAGTCCTAGCTTATCCAACATTCTCCTGATGAACTGAACTGTACTTTATCACGTCTCCAGAACTGAAGGCCTATGTATTGACATGGTATACTACCATATCCACTTAAAATAGTAAATAATTGCTTGTAATATTTAAGTTTAGGAGAAATAAACTCGCAGATATTCCCGTACTCCTGCTTTCTTATATACTCAAGCCTAGGTATAAATAACAAAAAAGATAAAAGTGTGTTCTTGTTGAATTATGAAGATGCAGTTTCTATCACATTTTGGTATAGGTGTTGGCTGTGGTACTTTTGTGCCTGAAATGTTTGATGGAGCTTCTGAAGTATTCTTTCAAACTTCAAACAATACCAAAATTTATTCCATGGCTATTTCCATAGCTGAGGTATTTTAATCTTCAAAAAGCATCCATTTAAAGAAAGGATAGTTGAAGTTAAATTGTTAACCAGACACAAGGAAAGGTGGACAACATGCAAGAGATATGGTTCAGCTAAGCTGAAACATTATTAATTCTTCAGTGAACCACTCAGCACTGCCTCAAACAGCACAGATCACGGCTTATTAATTGATTGTCTCCCTTGGACAGAAAATTGTCATCAGTCCCTTTATCACTCCTGGGACTGCAGAGCTCTCTCCTTGCAACTTTTTACACAATATCTTCCTCAGTGTGCTGACTATACTTATTGTTATGCTCTGGTGGCTTATTAAGGCTCCAAATCCCTTGCGATCAAACTGCATCGGCCTGCTGTTACCTGATGAACTGTGGTGTTCTGAACTCACCAGCGTGATAGTGCTTTGGCTGGTGTGAGGTTGCACTGAAGTTGATATGAGGGGAAAAGGTTCCCATTCCCCAGAAAGGCTAACACACTTGAAGCTGACAAAAAAAACCAGGCACATACTTAATCAAAATGAGGAAGGGTGGAAGCTACACTCTTAGTATGGGATAGATCTAAAACTGGAGTGTGTACAGGTTTTGTACACACTCCATCTTCTGTGCAGAAACTTACTACCTATATCATCAATGCTATTCTGCTTCCCCACACTACCAAATCCTGCCAACTCAGACAGAAAAAAAAGGAAGAGAACATGTTCTTTATCTGCCCCTTACATCAACATCTTTATAGTTTTCTTCCTACAGGTGCATGCTAAAATCTTCATATGTCTGAAAGTGTAAGACCCCCTTAAGAGATGGGTTCCCAAGCAAGATCTGTCATCTTCTAAAGGACCCTGGCATCCTCCCACAAAGAACACACATTGCAAGAACAGGCAGAGTCTACAATTGGGTCTCATACCACCAAGTGACATTGGATTCACCGCTTTACCTGACACATTTTTTTCCCCACTGGAATTCAGAATACTTAGCAGATCCTAAACTAGTATGCCCTGCAGTGATTCATATAGAACACTGTTGGAACAGGTAAGAAATATATGAACTGCTTCAGAGCTGCAAGTGATTCATGAGCTGAAGCTTGGCTCCCCTAGAGCCATTAAGCATCCACAAGAGAATGAAAAATTATATGGAATTTCACATATCTGGTAATGCATAGAGCCTAATGCTATATATTTAAGCTTACAGATACCTTTTATGTTTGACTTTCCATTTTGCTTGTGATGCTTCTTTTTGATTAGTTTTCATATGCTGTCTTTATTTAGGGTATTTAATCTGGCACAGAAATTACTCCTACTCTGCACAAGACCATATGCTACATTTAGGCAGCAAATACAAATAAGGAGCTTTCATTTAATCACTTATTTAATTTGCAATGGTCTAGACCACCGTGATCTGAAGGAGTACCATACCAACACCAACTTATAAAATCTGAAAAAGAGTGCAGAGGGCCTACTATGGCAACTAGAGTGTGCCTGACCTCACCCAAGTATAAACTGTGACTGGACACAATATAGGCAGCCTATCACGGGGTTCATGGGATGCTAAAATGTTAAAAAGCTATTACTTCTCTAAAATGAATAAACAAAATGATACCCAGGATCTGTGCAACTTTATGATAGCAACATGGCGGGTGTGCTTTTGCGGACAGCAACTGCTTCTTTAAAGACATCTTCTCAAACAGCATTTATACCCTAAGAGACAGTCTTCCTTCAGTTTTGACTATGACTCCTATGCTGAGATATAACAGAGACAGCAAAAACATCAGCACTGGAACATTTCCCAGTCTGAGTTTCAACTAACAACATAATTCAAAGTAATACTAATTTGGTAACACGTGTTTTCAAGAGGTCCTTAAGGCTGGGGCTTTTTTGCCTAAGCAGGTAATGAGAATTTAAGAACATTTTAAGTAATTGTTTTGTATTTGTTTTGGGTTTTCCATCATATTGTCACTAAACATTTTATCACTTTCTCTCTTTTTGTACTTCTGTTCACTGTCCCTCCCCTTCTCTTACTTTCATTCCCCTTCCACTGCTACATATGATTAAAAAATATCTGCAGTGTAAACATTTTCTAATCTACCACTCCAAACTTTTTAAAAAATCTGTAACTGAAAATACCAGGATCAATAGGAAAGATTTCCTTCTAAGTCACGGTCTCTTAATTACCAAACAAATACCTTTTTTCCTCACAAAGATTAAAAAAGTGTTTACCAAAAACATTTAAAACTGTTCCATTTGTCTTCTTTGTGTGTACATAACTTCTACAGATACAAAAATAAATTAATATGAACAGTTTCATATGCAGTTTTCAACCAACCTAACTTTATATTATGCTGAAGACTACAGTTTGCAACTCTAAAATACAAACAGCAACATTTTACACAGGTACTTCTAATATCTTCCTTTACTAGCCTGGATAGCCGTGCAATCTGTACAAATCTTTGTTGTCTCATGTAAAGCTTCTTGAGAAAGCACGTACTGCTTATATCTCATTTTTGTTATATCTGAGTGCCTTTCATCCTGCTTTTATCTTGTTTCAGTCAGTCTCACAGAATGAGAGACTCAAGTCATGTTAAAATCCTTAACATGCTTTTAAAAATATTTGATACTTTGCAAAAAGCAAGACTAATTTAAAAACCTCTAGCAATATTTCTGTAGAGCTTTGATTAAAAGAAGTTGCTTTTAATTTTTAGAGTAATGTCAATATATTTCAAAGAATTCATTTTCGAAATATGGGCAAAATATTTAGTTTAGAAGTTTAGAAGGCTGAATAATAAAATCAAGAGCTTCTAGTTCAGTGTTTTTAAACAATCAAAATATGCAGAATGCCTGTTAAATTCATTTAGGTGAAAAGAATTCATTGTGAAATTACATTTTGAACATAGCTAACCACATTCCTATAGAATCTAAAGGTAAAGGAATAATGTCCACATGCTAGCCCAGGCAGGCTGATGAATCAACATTAATGTTACTCTTCTATCTGAAGCATAATTCAAAACTGTTTGAACACAGATAATAACTACAGGTCTGTAAGATAATATAACTTAGTACTATATTCTAAAATATTTTGCCACAGACCTACATAGCATACATACAGGCATCTACCTATTTGAAAACTGATAAATTCCAGACACTCTTTTTCCAAGTATTCACAGACAGAAACTGGATTATTTAACAAGGAACCATGTCACCAACTCCAACTGAAGATTTTCATAATAAAAGATTAAGAAGTAGACTCATTTTGTCCAAGAACTTCTCAATATCAGATGTGTAAGAGAATCCTTTGGCCCATGACTGGTTCAGAAGTAAAGAAACACTGATCACCTAGGCAGCAAGTCAAACAGAACAGTAAAATACAAGATCTTTTCTCTGAGGGCAGTCTTAATGCACGTCTGTCCTCTGTTCCATCACTAATACCTTCTTCCCCAAAGCCAGTATAAGATTAATTTCTTTGACACATAGATCTCTCTCTTAAATTTGGATTAAAGTAATCAATATATAATTAAAAAAAAAAAAAAAAAAAAAGGAAGATGAAGAAGGAAGGGAGCAAACAAACAACATGATTGCTTCATTTTCCCCTGTAGGAAACAGGATCAAAACAAACAAGTTGGTCAACCCAAAGACTTTCCATCTTAGGTTGTCTCTTAGCAGTCTATTACTATCAAAGTAGTTCTGCAAAAAGAATTTCTTTTTTTTCTGCACAATTATTTTTGAGTATATCTTGTTTTCTTGAACTTAAGCCTCACACCTTAGCAATAGAAGTCCTATATGTGTTCCTTGGCAGATGGAAACAGCATCTTCTCAACTACTGATTCAGGGTTTTATCTTAATTCCTGTCAGAAGTTTGACTGGAGCCACTGTAGGCCTCCTCTGTGATTTCTAGCATCTAGCTGTTAAATTAAACCAATAAGTGCCCACAGCAATACTTTATTAAGACAGTAAGAACTTCAGTAGATTTCCAAATATCTATTAGTTATTTGGCGGTCATATTTTGGGGTCCTATTTTCTCCTGCAACATCAATCTTCTATTTCCATACTACAGGAAAAAAAGTTCAGAGATGAAGAGCAAGTGAACACAACGCAAGTGAGAAATTCAAAATGTCATTTAAGTAAAATGCAGCTCTTCAGTAAATCCTACACCTGCCAGCTTTCTTGTCTAACATGTTAACTTGGATTTAAGGGACATGTTACTCTTTACAAATATTACTTATTCAGAATAGGGATCTTACAGTCTATTACCTTACACACTTCCTCCTACATTTTGAGGGACACCCTTACAGTAGTGGGCTTGTATTTATCATCAAGTCCTTAATCTTCTGAAGAAAGCCCATTGTCAATGTAAAGAGAAAGCATGCTAAACATAAGTAGGAACTTAGTGTGAGACAGGCATGACTTTATACAAATGTAGAGGAGTCTAGGACTAAGATAAATCAAGATGTAAACTAATACATCTTTGCCTGAGACCAGAAAATCATTTTAAAATGGAGGGGGTGGGGGCAGGAGGATGGACATAACTGAAACTTGCTTTTATGTTTAAAGAAAAGAAAGTATTGATAAATTGAAGTTTATGTGGACTATTTTTTGCAAGATTTGACAAATAACATAGAACTAAGTGTTTTTGAGACTTGGGGGGAAAAATAAATGAAAGCCCTATTTTTCCAAAGATCTACAAACACATTTCATTTTACATTATAAATGCCATCACTTGACACCGATGAAAATACAGACAACACGCCTATCAACTTCAACAGATTTTATCCATGTTTATAACTATGCATACAAACCTCTCCAGGATCAGGAATTGAGGCTGTTGCAGAAGTGCTTAAACTGTAATGAACATTTTTTTTCAACAAATTTATAAGCAAAATTAACATTTTCCTATATTGCCAATTACCTGTAAGTAGATAATAAGATCTACTCATTGGGAAATTTTCACAGAGTTTTCTGAACAAATATTAGCTGTAAGATTTCTTGTGACCTATTCAGCACTTTGTATTACTTAGTAATATACACTAATAATTTAATAGTAGCCTGTATGGTTTTTTAGACCACATGATAATGATCCTCTTTTGGTAGATGATGCAGTATTTCCTTAACCTTCCTCTAATAATGTAAGAAAGTAAGATACACGTTTCTCTTAATATTTATACAAATATTGTCAATAGGCCTTAAAGATCAGTTTCTACAAACTTGTACAAACAGAAGAAATGCTGCTTGAATAGTTAGATAGGAATAAAGAGAAACACAGATAAAATAAAATGGGACACAGAAAATAATGGCAATACCATTCTTACAATATGTTCAGCTCTAGATAAAATACAAATTTCCATTATACAGCAACAATCAAAAGTCTATTACATTCTTCAGTCATGTTCATCTTAAGAGCCCTGGCCAAAATTCAGCACAGCTGAAAAATTCAGATTGCATTCTAGATTTTGTCTTCAGCAGTCCATTATTCCTGCTTGTGCAAGCCTGGTAAGAACACAATGATGGAAAACACCATCTTTGCATCTCCTGTGTAGACTGGAAAATCCAGGTGTTTTCTACCTGAAGTGGCAATGCCTTACAGAGTTATCATATGCCTTCATTGCTCATTTTCAGAGCTCTGATAATATGGCATCTACACCACACTTGATCTGCTATTATACAAAAAACCTGGCCAAATTCAAAGGACATGAGAATTACTATTAAAAAGTGACATATAAACATTTGCTTGGTCATGGCTTTTTTTTTTTTTTTTTTTGCATTACCTTATCCCCAGGCCCTGATCCTGGTACTACTCAGATATGCATGTGTGGAAAGGTTAGATCTCTGCTTTAAATTTTTGAACATCAGCATTCTGAACTACACTCTACTGGTTTTATGCTTTCCTTCTTCCAACACAGTTGTATTCCAAGGAGAAAGCAACAATTAATTCCTACCTGCTGTGACACTGCCCCCTGAGAGTAAAGATGTTTGGGTTTTTTTTTTACATTAACACACTGAAAGCTTCCACTATGATTGACCTTAAAGACACTGACAAATTAATTACTTTGCTAGTCAATATGGCATGGCAGCTTAAAGATTTGAGCAGATACCCAGACAGTTAACATGCGTGCTGCCATCTGCTGAATATGACAGCAAGGGATTTGTACTACTCTGGGGAAAAAAAAAAAAAAAAGCTGTGTAGCACCTTCCGCGAAATACGTTACCAAACCCCTCATTCACAGTTTATTTCACAAGTCAAAGACTGTTCAGGTTCTATAAGAGAACTGGTAGTATCTTACGTTTCTTTTATACACAGGTTTAAAATGAGAGAAACTATCTCAGAGAATTCATTACAGCTTTGTTTTTGAGCCCACTGCTTAACAGCTGGAGCTAGGGTACATTCGAAAAGATCATGAGATTTATGTGAACTCTCATGCAGTGCAGATGTGAGCAAGGGAGTTCATAGTTTATGTACCTCACGGTCAAGACTCCGCATTATCCTGATTTAAAGAGCTCTCCTCTGTCTTGAGATAAAAAGAAGTGGCAATAACATATAAACTGAAGTTCCAGCAAAACAGTGGTCAGGAACCAGCAGAGAGGAGTGACTTTAAAAAGAATAAATTAATTATGAGAAAGCTTGATACCATTCTTACAAAGACTACCTACAGCTATCTTCTGAAAAACAGTGGAGGAGTACCAAAACTCCAGATATTCTTTCCTTTTTGATTTTCAATAAAACTGCATAAAAGTAGAAAACTGAGTCATTTGTACACTACTGTTCTTCTAAATAAAAACATACATCAAACAGGTCTAAACCATATATATACATAAAACCATATATATATACATAAAACTAGGTAATGTACATCATATTGGTTCAAAAATATGTACCAATGTTAAATACAGCACCTATTTTTCTTAGATAAATTGAAGTATAAGATAGTCCAAGTCACAGATACAGCAGAAGAGTCAGACCAGTTCTGCAGATCACCACTGTTCACATTGATCAGTGGATCACAGGATAATTCAGGCTGAAAGAAACCTCAGGAGGTCTCCAGTCCGAACTCCTGCTCAAAGAAGGGTCAGCTGTAAAGTCAGAGTACGTTAGTCAAGTTGTATTCAATCTGGTCTAGGAAATGTCCAAAGATACAGACTGTACTACCTTGCTGGGCAACCTGTTCTGCTGCTTGACTGTTCTAATGGTAAAAAAAAAGGCTTTCCTTATGTTTTGAAACATGTGGCATTTATAGCTTTCACACTTCCTGAATATCAGATACTGCAGGTATGATTCACATTTCAGATACACCAACTGTAAATGAGGGATGGCTGTCCAAAGATCAAGGAAATTACAAGAATGTAAATCACAGTACAAGGGAAAACAAGACCTTTTGCATGATAATTTATTCTGGTGATTTAATCCAGTTATTAATCCCTCTAGAATTTGCAAATGGGCTGATATCCTACAGAAAACTGAATAAAATCTTTATCAATTTTCTTCTCTAAAGGCAAGATACTGTGTTTACTTCGGCCAAGTATCACAGCCCAACCTATGAATCAATGTAATTGGAATGAATAGAATCATTTCATCTGTCCTGCAGTTGCTGCTGTGCAACAAGACAGGAATAAAATCAGAACAAAACTAGAGCCAACTCTCAAGCATCTGGGGTAACACTGGGCAAATGGAATATGATCAAAAAGGGATAATACATCCAACTTATTTTTTTGAAACTTTAGAACCTAACAAATGTTGTATGAACTAAAGCAAAATAACTCTTTTAAATATTTCTTGTCCTAAAATTTACCTTTTAAAAAGATGTCTTCCTACTTAAACTCATCTCAGAGAGAGTACTGACACATTCCTTTCACAGCCACAATCCTAAATCCGTATCCAAAATCTAATCCTAGAGAAGCACCAGGGAAATGTCAGTAAGCATCAGCTTAGACAATTATTTTTTTTCATATTACTTGCATTCTAGCATTAGGCTGAAATTAAAATATCAAAGATGTGTCAACTAACAAAAAATTATTATAAACGTGCCTGAGTTTATGTCATCAGCTACAACAAGCATGCTTCTTGGCCATATAGGGCAGAACTATGAGTATTACAATAGTATCACAAATAGCACCATACTACTAAGTTCTTTTAAAAGAACTGAAACAGATTAAAACTCAAAGCAAAGAACTACTGTATTAATGAAAACACCCACCTCTCAAGCTCATTAGTCTATGTTTCAAGTTCTTACGCAAGCATTTCTTTCTCCATTTCAGCAGAAGTTTCTGCACAGAAGATGGACATGAGATTAACTAGAGACACCGATTCTTCATTTGAGGAAAAATACCAGGTACAAAGGTAACATTCACAGCCTTAAAATAGAACAGAACATAAAATACATCAGAATGTATGCATCATAATTTATAAGCATGACCTAATCTTTCTTCCAAGTACTTGTGACTTGAAGTGATTATGAAAAAGACTGGTATTACAACTAAACTTTTATTCCTTGTTATTACTTTTATTATTTTGAGAGACAGTCCTGCGGTATGCTAAGTCCCAGGAACTCAGTGATCAATAGTTGAGGATACTTGTGTCCTTTCCCACAAAAATGATGCTGTTACACAGAAATATTGCAAGCAGCCTCTTTACTATGACATTCTGAACAATAAATATCCATCTATATGGTCTGAGACACAAACTAGTTTTGATTGCATATAAACATTTAGAGAATTAAATTTACTATCAAAATTAATTCATGAATGTGTTATCATATAGCATACTGCTCTGTTACTGTTACCTCCACAGCATGTATTTGCAAAGTACATTATCTTCTCAATTAGAAGAAATATTTAATAATAAAACTTTCCACAAATTCCTAAGACTTAGCTGCGTAATTAATTTTCTGATCATCAGCTACTTAGCTCAACTTTAACTGTGACTTGACAGGCTGCAAATTATCTATTTTAAGAGGTAATGTTAAATTTTAAATTACTCCAACTGAATATTTTATTGTTTAAAAATTATATTATTCCAATTCATGCTGAGTAATTGTACTTTATTTTCAAAATCTGTCAGCAAAATCAAATTTCTATTAAACTGGCTACATTTTATTATATGCATTGGATTTCTGAAAGAAAACATACTTGAAACTTATTTCTCAAGTTTCAGTTCCTGTATGTGATCATGCAATTTTAAGAACATCAAAGTTCATCAAAAACATTTTTATTGCCCTTGTGATCTTTTAAAAGAGAATCTTAATCCCTAAGTTTAATGATATTTAAAATTATAAAAGTAACATATCACAAACAATACACTCAAAGACCACCCTGATAGGATACATTGTATTGCACTTGTATTGCGAGGGGAAAATATCAGAAAGCTTATGAGCAGAGTTCCATAATCTTCTAGGAAAAGCATTTTTGGTACATGAGCATTTTTCACAAAGAATGCCATTCCTATGTGTCAAACTGATGATATCTTTAATTACATGGTTTAGTTTCTATTTACACAGTATTTATATTTAAATATAACTGATTTGTAAGTCTGAAAATACCATAGCCATATGATACTCTAAAGTAAAGATGTTAAGTCCTAAAAGGCCAGATAAAGAAAGAGGATTTGTTTTATCTTATTAACTTGGTTTTGATGCATAAGGTTCTGAATTAAAACAAAAGCATAAATGATATCTGAAGGAAAACCAAAATGATCTGAATCACTATATACAAATATTTGCAAATGCTGACCTTCATATTAGCTTCAAAACAACTAACACTGTCACAAAGACTTTGCTGTATTTCATATGAACTCCAAATACTTGGGAATGCTTTACTAGAGAAGTTTCTTCACCAATTAAAATTGTAAGGTCAAACTTCAACAAAAGTAAATTCCAAATACAGATCAGTTTCAGGGAAAGAGCTGGAGATCTGAAAGAGCTGTTTAACTCACTGGTTCTCTATTAAACCTGTCTACTTTGTCTAGTACCAAAATATTTCTGTTCATCTGTTGTGCAAATCTGTATATTTCATAGAAGCCAGTGATGATTATGCTGATTCACAGCTACCTACATCTACAGTACACTTCACACTGGCATTGACGGTAAGCTCATTAGGAAATAACACTAGTATTAAAGTTCTACAGAAACTTGAATTTTAATTATTTTCAGTACACTCTTATAGAGATATATAAAAAGCAAGGTAATTATCACAGAAAAGCTCATAAAAACCTTATGAGTAACCAAAATTATTTTTAAAGATTTACTGTAAGAGAGCAGGGAGAAGGAAAAACATCAACTGCTACTTCTTTTCAATAATTACTTAGTCACCTTTCGATTTAATAATGTACAGAACAACAAAATTCATTTTTCAGATATTAATAGGATTTCAAAAACACTTAGTGTTGACTTAATTGTAGAATTCTGCTTTAGCAATCCTCTAGTAATCATTAGGGTGGTTACACTGATAAAATATGCTTCATAAATCTCATTTCAATATTATAACTAACTAATAATTCAACATGGGTTAGGAATTAAGGTTGTAATATTGACAGATTCCAAAAAAGATTGTCCTTACATGACTAATAAGTATAAAATATATTTCAAATGGATAGCATAATGTATCCAATTATAAGAAATTTAATAATTTACAGTAGTCTGTGTTTTATTTAACATCTACATACAGTTCACTAGGTAAGTTATATAAATTAGTATTTCACTGATTTACTTGATTTAAAAACACTTTAAGCAATCTGTTTCTCTCATGTCTCTTACAAATGTAATCAAATATTTCACCAGAAAAGTTTAGCTCCTGTATCACTGATAGCTTAAATTTATCTTTTTCTCTCTTTAGTCTCATTGAAATATCAAAATCTACTCTATAATAGAATAGATGAGAATAGAATTCACTATAGAATCTATTCTATAATGAATCTATTCTATAATTCTTTATAGAATCTATTCTATAATGAAACATATTTATGCTCTCCAAGAACAGCATCATTAAAGTCAGCAAGGGTCAGTATTCAACCCTTCCTCCCAATTCTCTACACTCTTAACTCTTACAAACTGTGGAGAAGGCCCAAAATTACAAATCTGGGCCTCCTTCCTAACTTGGCAGAAAATTCAACACCCATGAAATATTTAGTGTAAGTATAAGACTGATTTAATGAAAAAAATTCTCGTCCAGACAACATACTTCATAGTACTGCAATTAAAAATACAGTTTTCAGATGTGACCTGCTATAAGTAATTTAAAAGTGTCTTTCTACAGATACATATGCATGTTGCCTTTTGTCAGAACTCCCACTAGTACTTTAATGCTGTCAAACTCAGATTGCGGAATTTGGAACTTATTTATATATAATTCAGTACCTACATCCAATTCATCAATTTCTGCTTCCACTGTGCCCAAGTGAACAAGTAATTGTCTTACTCCAACTGCTAGCAATGCTTCTTGCAATATATTGTGAAAAGTTGTTATAACTTCAGCCACACACTGAGAATATCCTTCACTATCTAGACAAGCTGTATTCAGTGGGCATCCACTTCGCTAATACTCTGTCACTGACGCCTGCAGGAAAGCTTTTGACATCTCTTTTCTTTTCTCTCATGACTGAGTATTTTACCCTGACTGTAGCTATCTCCATACAAAGAATTAAAGATGAAATGTAATTCACATAGAGTTTCATATTTAAGGATGATTAAAAGCTTTGTTAGAGAGAGTCTTCAAAAGCAGTTAATCCTTTGATACTTTGGGGCATACAGCAGAAGCAAAATCTTCTCATATAGACTTGAATTTTGTTTACCTTTTGAAACCTGTTTTGGTCCCTGAATGTGCAACCCTGCCTGTACTTCCCCACCTGTAGCTGTGGAAGAGTGACCATGAGCTGTTGCATAGGCAGACAGGAGCCCACCCAGAGCCTTGGCTGGCAAACCAGTATTGTCTGACTACAAATATGCTGGCTGAAGTAGAATAAAGGGAAGTCCTAATTGCATGCTGCATGTCCTTGGGGGACGACTCAACCAATGATCTCCAATAACCCTCACCTATACAGGCCTTCCCAGCACAGCTCACTGGCCAAAGAAAGGAGACATGATGGTCCCTTGCTGGCACACAGTCCAGCTGTAAAGCAGAGTGCCGGGAACGCAGTAAGGCTTTCCCCTCATCAGGGCTCAGTCAAGCCCTGACTTAACTTTCGGGGGCGGGGGAAGAAAGCGGGGGATCCCCCCAAGAAACCCCTTTCCTTGCTGCAGAACCCTCTTATCACAGCAGCCCGCCCTTGCCCCTTTCCCGGCACCACGGTGGCAGGTGTTCCTCCGAGGAGAGCCGTATCTGCCCGCCTGCACCCTGTCCCCCACAGAGAGCCTCTGCCAGCCACCGTCGGGGGGGAACAATGCAAAGTCTGGGTGAAGAGACAGGGAAGCCGCCCCGTGAGACGCGACGCCGCACGTTTTAGCGGCCCGGGTCGCGCCTCTCCTCCCCCTGCGGCTGCTGGTGCCCTTCAGCAGCGCGGCTCAGCCCCGCAGCTCTGCCCGCTGCTGCATCCCCAGCCGGGCCGCGGCTCCCTCAGCGGCGGCGGTGATGTCACATCCGCCGCCCGCTCCCCGCGCTCGTCCAGCCGTGCTCGCGCCGCCGTCTCCCGGCCCCAAACTTTTGCAGTGGGCTGGCCGGGGGCGGAGGGGAGGGGCGGGGGTGGGACGGGGCAGCGGAGCTGCTCCGGCAGCACGGGCAGCGCCGTCCTCGCCCGCCCTCCCCGCGCCGAGGCCGCCCGCGGAATGAGCGTCCCCCGGGCGGCTGCCGCTGCCGCCTCCACTCGGGCTCCGGCGGGCGGGCAGAAAGCGCGGCTGCCGGCGTGGTCGCTGCAGCGGGAGCAGAGTGAATGACCGAGAGGAGCGGCGCGGAGAGGCAGCCCTGGGATCAGGATGCGGGCGCCCGCCAACATCCTCAACCTCCTGCTGCTGTCCTTGCTGCTGGCCGGCCTCGATCCGTCCAAGGTAGGAGCCGGCCGGGCGCCGCGTCCCGGACGCCCAGCGGACAGCAAGTTCTCCCGGCCGCGAGGCAGGCGGTGCCGGCCCGCACACGTCGGATGCGGTAGCGGGCGATGCGGCTCCGCCGGGCGGCTGGGTGGCTCCGGGGAGAGGCGGGTGCGTGTCCTTGGTTGCCCGACCGGCCGGGCGAGAGAGTTCGTGGAGGAAACGGCTTCCCCGGTCCCGGGATCACCGGCTTCACGGTGCGAGGCGGGGAAGCCCGAGTGGAAGCGTTCAGAGGGGCTATGGGTGCGGGCACGCCGCAGCAGGGCCCACGGCACCGGCACGCAGAGCACGCGCACCCCCGGCCCCCACATACCCCGCACCCCCCATCTCCCCACGACCCCCGGCACCACCCCACGCAGAAGTTACGGCAGCGGCACAGAGCAGAGCGTGGGGAGGATCGGGGCGGGCATCGCGGGGCTCGCCCGCTGCTCCAGGCCGGTAGCTGTCCAGCTGAAAGGAACGACGATTTACCCAGCTCAAGGCAAAGAGGTATTTATAGCGCTGCACCAGTTCTGGGGAAGCAGCTAGGCTCTGGAAGCAGCGATCAACAGCCTCCGACTGGAAATAAATTTGCTCAGAGTGGAACTGGAGGCGTCACGTGAAGACACCGATTTTAGTACTATAGCCACGCTCCAGGCTGCTGCAGAGTTTTGTTATATTCAAACGTGTTCAGGTCAACAAAAGATCACAGCTGGTACTGAAATAATGATAAAACAATGTTTTAGCCATGCAACCTGGCTTGCAAAGGTGATTTTAGATTAAATATCAGAACTGCACTATACCACTTTAGAGCAATAATGACTGACACCCCTTAAGACCTGGAGACGTCGGTAGTGCTGCATTTTATAGATGTAGAACTTGTCTCATTTATCTTCTTGTGACATGCAGTCTTGTAACCGTGAGCATTACAGAAAGAGTCAGGAGAGGCAAAGCATTCTTACAGTATTGCAGTCCGTTACCAGCAGCAGTCCATACCATGTTGCCACAATTTGTATTGTATGTTGGTGAATGTCATTTTAGTGATACCATTTAGGTACCAAACAACTGTATGAGGCAACATTCAGCTCTTCTGGCAGGTTTTTTTCCTTTAAAATAAAGGCATTAATCACATAAATTAACCATACAGAAATATGTACTGAATTTCCAACAATATGAAAGGGATGTTCCTCTTTAAAAAGATAAAGGTAGAACTTAAAAAGCAATTCAGTGGAAACCTGATTTACGGCTGCAGTATTCTGACCACTTTTTAATCAGTAAGATACGGTGACAAATTAAAAAATTAGGAGTCGATACAGAATTAATAACTTCAGCTAAATAATTAATTATGTCAATATTAAATAGGAGCTATTTAAAAGATTCAGCTATTGCTACGACTGTAAAGAGACTCATCAGGCAACGCACAGGAATGCCACATCTGGGTGAATAGCAGCACACATGGTCACATTATAATTACAGGTTTCCACACAATTTTTTTCTTTATTTTTCTACCTTCTATTACGCTTAGCAAGATCTATTAAAGTTAAAAGACTCTGTGAAAACAGGAAAAGCAAAATTTGTATGTCTATCCACAGAAAAGTAAAACCAATAATGAAGCAAATGAGCTTCAGCTTGCAGAATTACTCTTTTAGTTCACGTGTCAGAGTTAACAGCCCAAAATAACAGTGGGAAGAAATGCTCCATCTTACGTGTCTGTTGCCATCCAACACTGAAAAGCAGGATGAGCCACTGGAATGAAATGGCATAAATTAACTTTTGAAACTTTGCTTCCAGCTGTTTTTGCTGTGGTGTGTTGTGCAGAGGGCATAAAAATGGCCTTTTATTAATCATTCTTTATGATATTTTCAGGGATATTAAAATGTTCATTGCAGGGTCTTTTAACTTTGTGAAGGGGTCATGAGCCAGAAAGCTAAAAAATCCTTAAGATTATGTAAAAATAAGAATCCTTAATCAAAGTCGGCTGTTTAGCAGAGCTAAATTGTATTTTCAGAAATGAAAACATGAGATCAAATGGCTACTGAGATCCTTGGTTAAGATGCTCCACCACATTAAGCATAAAAAAGATGGCACATGGCAGAAAATAATTTAGTTTTGTTGACTATGAATAACAGGTCATATTTCTGTGAAAAATTATATTTCTTTAAAAGTTTACAGGCTTTTTTTAGCAAATAAATGTAACTTGTGACTAAGATCTCACTTTAGAAATGGAAGTAATGCTCAATTATTTATCTTGCTTTATGCTAAATTGAAACAGAATAATAATTTTCTGCCCAGCAGGTTGGGAAGCAAATACGTCATATGAAATTAATTGTACAAAACTGGGGGAATGTTAAACTCTTTAAATTCTGTAATTTTCCAAAAAAAAGAATTGTGCAATACTCTTACGACTAGACAGACAACTTTTTACATGCCCTTGACACAAACTATTAAGCTTATGAAAATAAATCACATCAGACATTTCAAAGCATACACAATATATTCCTATTCATGTCCTACATAATTAATATTCAAGTAATAACTTATTTTACTGATCATCTACTTTAAAATAATGCCTGAGGAAAAAAGCTTTCATTTAGTACCAGGCCATCACTGACTCAGGAGTGCTGTCCACAGGCACTTTTATGACAGGGCTTTTATGCTACAGTTACTGGATTATTTACTGATAGAAAAGTGTTTACATATTGCCATTGTATGACAAAATATGTAAAATATATATATAGTTTATTCTTAAATCTCTGGAACATAAAGATTTTATTTCAACCATAGTAATTTATTGCCCATGGTTTTGTATTTATTTTTTTCTCCTGCTAAACCTACAGATACAGCTCTGTAAATTTGTCTTTGACAAATGAGAGCTCACTACTGATTAATTTTAAACACTTTTAGTGCTAATTACTAAATATCAATTTTAAGACACTTATCAGATGTTGTATCTGTTAATCTGATTGAAATTTTTTACTGTATTTACGTAGAAAAATACAAGAAAATATAATTATTCATAATGATATATTCCAGTAAAGTTTTCTTTCCAGTAGGGTGACTAGATATTCAGTAGGAAGCCGGCTAGTGGGAAAGGATTTAGAATATGAAATCTTTCTCCTGTACTTAAGTGCAATATCTTGAAAGAAGGAACTATTAAATATTAGGAAACTTCTAAGATTTACTGCTAGATGGCATCTCTGTGCTGCTTTTCTACAAGCCTGGAGTTTTCTGTAATGACCTTCTTAGTATGTAAAGCAGATTTCTTTTATAAGGGTTGCTTTTGCTGGCCATCATTTGATAATCACAATAGTATAACCAAGCAAGCATTTTATAGTGATGTAATGCTGCTCCACAGAGTAATCAAGCTCAGCAGGTTTCAAAGTCTAGATGGTATTTTTTAAGTTTAATTGGGAAAATTTAAGTACATATGGAAAAAAAAAAATCATTTTTCAATGCAGTTAATGAACTTGATGCCATTAACTTTTATAATGGCTGTATGTCCTACATCTGTTGGGTTTCACTTATTTTAATTTCACCAAAAAAAGTGTTTCAGAAGATGATTGCCAAGTAAAATATCAAATAGAAGCTAAGTATAGTATCATTAAGGACAGCTAGAGAAAGCAAGTTACTGGTATTTATTGCTAGTGATAATAGGATGTTTGAGAATATTAACATTAAAACACAAAAGCAAATTTGAAACTAGTCATTTATTTTTGAAGGCTTACTTAAACCTTGCATTTTGATCTTTGGAATGGCTGTGTTGTAAAAAAGCTGTAATTCTCACACATAATTAGACTACTCAACTAGCCACTACATTTTTTTTTTTCCCCAGATTTCAATAACTTGTCAGTAGCAAGTGTGCTGCTTTAATACTGCTTCACAATACATATTACTTCATCCCTCTTGTGAGATTTTATAACAAAAATACTAAGAATATGCAAGGGTTCCAACAATACACTATTGTTGGAAATACAACTCATAGTACTACAATGCACTGCAAAATTAAATGGAAATCTCATTAGCTACTTGGAAATTAATTTACCCTGTTTCCTAGTGGTTAGTTGATATGAAACTCGTATGTAATTAGTTAGCCTGTGTGACTTAAGAATACTCTAAATCATTCATTGCTGAATGTGGTCAACTCTTGCTTGGTGTCTGCTCTCCCATGAGCCACATGAATCAATAGCCATTGAAGAACATCCTGTTGCTATCAATATAACCTGGCCCCTCTCCTAGATGTCATTCCAGTTATGTTACTCTTACTGTCATAACTCCAGTTGGTGGGTAAAGACCAAAGACTGTTGTCAATGGTACTGGTTCTCCCTGCAATGGTCAATACAATGCCTTCTAAACTTTCAGTCCCAGGAAAAAAAAAAGCTTCATGTATTTCCTTTTTATCTGCACTCAATAACACATATCCACCATACATTACATAAAATCACAGAAAGGTGTTCACATCATTTTAAGTAAACATATATGAAGATATCAGAAGAGACTGTCCAAAACATGCGTGTGAGTGACATCTGAATGACTGCTTAAGTCTTCTGGTACTATCAGACATCATAGGGTCTTTAAGGGCTTTTTAGAAGTGTTGGTGCTATGTGAAGAGACCTTTTTCTACCTCTAGCTAAAAACAAATTCCTCTGTTGTTCAGTACTAACGTGACTGCTACTTTTTTGAATGCATTTTCATACACTGCTCATATATTAAAAAGTTATATATGTATAGTGCACAGACATCTGTGTATACATATACTAAGTAATTCTTTTCACACAGGAAACTATTATTTTCCCATTAGATGCATATTGACTTCAGGTAAACAGGCTTCCAACTTGTTTCTGTATTTGGTCAAGTCATAAGCCAATAAAGGAGGAACAATTCACAAAATATGCAAATAAAAAAAAGCTGAAGCAGAGAAGGTGACTGTGTGCCTAGGTTTGAAGGCAGAGTTCTTTTCATGAGGAAGCATTCAGGAACAAGCGAAAAACTTCTCTTACTTATAGAAATTAAATGAAAATTTCAGAAATTCTTGCATTTAAGCCCAAGTGGGGTAAAAACAGAAAGAAAGAACATACCTCCCAATTCCAGACCAGATCTATTATTCACAGGTTTTTTAAACAACATATGTGACACAAACACTTGATTCTATACACATTAATCATTCCAGCTAAGAACCTAGCCAGCAGGCTTCTTAGTCCTACAAGCCAGTAAAAATCAGAAAGACAGTAGCAGTACATATTACTTTTAAAAATCCTTTGACTGGTCTACAGAAAAACATTCAGGAGTGAAATATTTCTTGTATTTCAAGAATTCTGAAAAACCACCAAAGAGCTTAAATTGTGCTCATGTAATATGAGGATACAGTGTGCACTACTTTCCACATGGTCAGCTAATAAGTGTGCATTTGGTGCACCTGCAGAACAGAACAATTTACTGTTCACTTGATATGAACGCATTTTTGAAAAAGGAATTCTTTCACAACAATACCACCCAGCTGCAAATCTGTCCCCTTTCAGTGTTTTTACTTTTTTTTTTTTTTTTCCTAAGAGGAAATGGTCTTAATGCATTCACAGGGAGATCTCTTAAGAACTCCAAAGTACACAGCATCAATCTTCATGTACTTCAACCTGGCATTAATGATGCTTTTGTTGAGTTTGCTAAAAATAAAAAAACAGGCAATAAATATCTTAACCATTCCTTTATTCATCAGCTGGGACGTTTTCCTAACACAAGAGAGAAATTAATTTTCTAGAAGACACCATTCATCTTACTTCAGTACTAAGTTATCTTTACCATCAATTCAGAAAGATGATTCTTTTATGATTATATTTGCTGAATATCAACCAGAAAGGACAGCATATGTTATCCAAGAAGTAAGAATATAAGTGACACAGAAGTGTAAAGATGGCTGTTTTGTAGTGAAACCTGCATAGAACTCTAATTTCGAAGTGGACAATAGGTTGCATCTTGAACAGCTCTGAACATGGCACATTATCTAGCTATCTGAAGGACACTCATTCACCACTGATGGCCACTTTATACCTTTCACTGTCTGAAATAAAGGAGTCACTCTCATTTCAAGATGCAGGAATCAAACATGAGTAGTTAAGTTAAGGGAGCATTTGTCTCTCTGTTCATTAATTTAAGATTCATTTTACAATGTTTGGGTGATGGTGAAGCCCAAGCAAAGACAATTCTGAGATTATTTCTTAACGTTGTGCACAGTACAGTGTCAAGAAATGTATCTAAAAAAAAAATTAAAAATACTGATCATGGACATAAGCTCTTATGTCACAACATTACTTCCAAGAATTAGTGACACTTCACTGTAAGCATGGACTGTAGCTTCACATTTTCTCATTAGTTACTCCAATCTTAAAGGCAACTGAACTTTTATCAACAGCATACTTTATCAGAACACTTGAAACTATCTCAGAAACATTACTATTCCTGTTGCCATCGTTTAATTTCTCAAAAGGTTTTAAAAGTCTAGATTTGGGGGGTTTTTTTGTATTGGAGAATATATCTTTCTATTTGAAAGAGACAAGATGAGATCAGAATGCAAAATAACAAGGCCCCCTATATGGATGATTTTGCCCTCTTTTGTAAGATATCTCATTGGGAATAGTACTAATTTTTTTTTTTTTTTTTTTTTTTTAATATGGAAATAACCTCTGTATCAGACAAAGAAAGTTAGTATCAGTTGTCTAGCTAGCTTGTATCTCTAATATTTGTCTTTACCAGCCAGATTCTAGACATAGTTTCCTAATAACTACCTTTTCTGACAGCATGACTGATTCATGTTAATGAACTAAATACACTACAAAATGTGCATGTGTAGGGAAGGAGAGACAGAGAACAAAATGTAGGTGATACAAGCACTTAACACTGAGAAGGTTATGGTATTAATGAGTACAGGAGTATACACAATAATTTGCCTACACAAAGTGTCATGGTGGTATCACACATAACATACTCTCTTTTTCATACTATCCTATGCCCTCTTCAAATTCTTGACAGAGGTTTACTTTTCAGAAAAGCAAAAGAAAAAAAAACAGGCATGTTTTTCATAAGTTAGTAAGCAGTCATAAACTGGAATGTCAGTTGTAGCCAAAAGTAGGTTGAATACAAAATACCAGGCCTATGGATATGGAATTTTGTAAACTCTCACCCAGCTGCTTCTCTATCTACATCTCTTTACAAGAAAGAAAAACATATTATGTAATTATTCACAAAATTCGCACTCCTCCTTATTTATTTACAAACCTTTTCCTCAAGAGAAATTAATTTAATATTCTCGCCCCTTCTGAGCCTTTCCGAGACTTCTAAATCACTTATCTAACTTCAAATAGCCCCAGATAACACAAATGTATTTTTGTTATCTTGCTTTCTTCTCAGTCATCTGTCTGCTGCACTGCCTTCTAACCAAACAAATCCTTGTGACTGTGAATACAGATTCAACACTTCTATTTACTTTTTTCACTGAAAAATATATATCAATCAGCATAACAGCAGCTTAAGCAAATTCTGAAAGCAAGTAGCCCTCTTCACTTCTATGGTTTTGGGAAATAATGTTTACATCCTCCTGAAGCTGTAAAGTAATTTATAAGGCAGGTCCAGAAGAACTGGAGAAGACTCGTTCAGTTCAGAGGACTGCGGTTTCATGAACTCTCTTATTAAGTGCCAATCACAACACTGTAAATAAGATTATTCTTAAATATTGATGCATGTTATTAAAAGCAGTTTTACAGAGATTTTCATGGACCTCCTTTCTTAGAACCACTGCTTTAGGAAAACACTTTAAAAGGCGTTTTAGTGTATCCCTTTCAAGTAGATAACTAAACACTAAAATAATTTTCCATATATGAAATTGTAGATATTATTTGACTTTGGATTTCCGTTTTAAAATTGGATTTACAGAAATATGAGCTTCAGTACATTTAGAATACATTAACCAGTGGTGACAGCAAATATTGATCCAAGATTCCATTATAAAAGCAAATCTGTCGCTCACTTGCTTACTTGTATTAAATGGGGTTGTTCAGTCTCCTTACTGCAATTATTTTTTTTTCCTATTCACTTGGTTTAATCTCTTACATATTATTTTAACAATTCTGTGTTCCTATAATAAGATTATGTGCATTTTCAACATATGGTATTGAGACTTTTCCAGGAAAATACACAGAAAACACTGTAGATGTAACACTGAGCTACTGTGCTGATTAGCAAACAGTACATAGAACTGGTGATGGTATGAAAGTTTAGATAGAGATGTAGATATAGGCACTTTCCATTCTGAAAGCAAGTGTGTGACAGGTGTGAATTTTATTATGAGATCTCTATGCTATTTTCTCTCACCACAGGTATTTCTGCGCACTTGCATGACAAATACAGAGGTGCACATCAGGCAGTGTAGCAAATAAGCATGTTACAACAAATATGCTCTTTCTGAAGCATAACGTAGGGAACTTTGAATATTTAAGTAACTAATTCATATTTGCTACCATTTATGTCTGGTATTATTACAAAAACATGAGATAAAGTCAGATATCAAAAGTCCACAACTATATTAAATAAGAAAAAAACAGAGATATCAAGTAATATTAAAATTATTCCATCAACATAATTGTAGAAATTAACAACAAAATACTGGCTAATGAAATAAGAATTGTTAAGTTCTTAAGTTTTCTTGGAGAACTGTGACATCCTAAATTATTTTTACTATGACCAGCAAATATTTTACTCAGGCTGACAATGAATAGAAAGCTTTTTGGAAATACCTTATTCAGAGAAAAGGTTTCTGAAAAGCAAATTTAAGCCTGAGAGTTATTTCTGTCACCTCAACTTAGCCAAAGAATTATTTTAAATACATGTTTCAGAGAACGTTCAAAATTGTAGGAGCTTGCTTCCAGGGAAAATTACATTTCCTATGGGATCAGCATCATTTGACAGATTATTTTCTTTTAGCCTAATACACTCAGTGATTCACTTTTTAAGTAAGTAGCTATTTTTCAGATACACAAAAAGCCTTGTTCAAGATGTCAGTTACAACATTATATTCACTTTATTCAGCCTGGACATAATTTCAATTCTGATAACTGTTTTATCTTGAATAGAAGTCACTTAACATAATCTCAGCAATGAATTTACTAAAAGGAGTAAAGGGCTGTGCAGACTTCCCCCACTATCAGTCTCAGTGCATTCCCAGGACCTGTTATATGGCTCTGGCTCCCCAGTCAAGATGTATTCATGACAACATTACAGTAAAATCTGCCAGTATTAGAACCTTGAATAATTCCTGGTAATTATTTCAAGACATGCATATATAGAAATTAAATGGGGGTGGGGGGGGAAGGTGCAAATGCACCCTTAAATAGATGACAAAATCCTTTTCATTAATTCCTTAGTAGTCTGAAGCTGTTTTATACATAACAAGTTATGAAACTATCATCAGTGCAGTCAGAGACCTTTGGAGGTCTTCTAGTCCATATCTCCAGCATTTCCTACCTTTGGTGATTACAAATAATTTGGTGTCATTCTGCTCCATCACCCTGAAGATGTTAAACAGTATTAACCCACTCAGCAGTGCCTCTTACTACCAGCTGCAAATCAGACTTCAACCCACTCCACTTTACCAGTCCATTTTTCTGCCTGCCTTGTGATCCACCCATCCAGTTCATAAGTCCGCAGTTTGACTACAACAACAATACTGTAGATACCATGTGAAAAGGCTCAGGATGTGACATCCTCTGCTTACAGTTTAGGCTATATGAGATATCTAATGGTTTCTTTGTTTCTGTTGCTATTTTCCAATCAGGCTCTGTTGGGTTAGGTTAAATCCCATTCCTGGAGGAAAAATAGATTTATTCCATGTACACAAGGAGTAATTTGGAGCTCATACAATTTTTTTTGAGTTTACTTTCATCTGGTTCTGAAAAAAAAAATTCAGTAAATACTGACCTTTATAAAATTCCATGATAAAAAGAAACACTGGTATTTTTATACAATGATTATTTATATCTATGTAATTTCCTATATATCTTCCCAATGCAATTGTATCATGAATAATAGTTTTCAATTGAGAGACTGCAGTAACATAATCTTTTATTCCTGCTCCACATGAAGGACATCTGGTATACGGATACGCTTTTCTCAGACTTGCAGCAATAGTCAGCTGTGTTTGAATGTATCCTAAAAACAGCTTAAGGTGCAAAGATTGCCACTGACCAATTTTCCATGCTACCTCTGAATACGTGCACAATTACCAAAACATTAAGAACACGTGTTAACAGTCTCCCAGGAGCATAAGCTTTAGCCACAAGCAAAGAATATGGTCTCCTGAATTTTAGCCTTTTCAAAGTGAGAAGTTCCCCTCTGACTCTTTAAAGGCTAATCCTGCTTCCACCTCTACCTGCCCTGTAACAGGCAGGAATTTAATGACTCCCAGACACCTTCTCAGTCCCCAGCACAAATTTTGCAAGTGCTCTTGCTTTTCTTTCTTTTATGATTAAGATGTTGATATGAAAATGATATGAACATTACCATTTAACAAACTCACCAGTACACCTGTCAGGAACACATGCAATTAAACAATATATAAAAAATGCAGGTGAAAGGCACATAAGTAAACTGGAAGCTATATTCCATACTATGTCACACAAAAATTAAAAGTTTCCAGTCTCACAGAAGTCTTCCTGGCACAGAAAACTATACTGAAACCAGAAGCTGTTTCTACATTCTGTGATCACATAAAACTTAAAAAAAAAAATCTGTCACTTGTGGCTGTCACAAAGTTAAATAGCTGATTTGCATTTTAATCCTTTTAATAAGAAGTTTATAAAAATGATTTTTAATGACCTTCTGCTATACTAGTCCTGCAGACACTACTAAAATAAATACTTGCATATTAGCAATACATGTCTACCTTGTTTCCCTTCCACATTTCTTGCTGTAATCAGCAAGCTATGCAGCACAAATCAAGGAGTTCAAATTTCTGTGCTGTAGTCATCTTTTGATGATCTTTCTTTGTCCTCTGGACTTGCTTTCTTATAAAACCATGTACATATTCTGTTAAAAGTTCAAGTCTGCGAATGTGAGTATCTTCACTGCAGTGACAAGGTAAAATCAGTGCATCCAAAGTTCCAATTACCCACCTTACATTTTTATGTGGTACCCTAGCAGCTTTAAAGGACTCCTGTTGTCCTTTTCTAGAGTGAATGTTGATACTGCAACCATTAGCCTATGGATTGTTGTTCTTTGTAAGACTGTGATTTTATTACAAAAAAATGCAATGACAAAAATGTTGACCCTTCATCTGGAAAACACACTGTTTACTTAAGGAAAAATAAGATCTCTATCTCATTTTACATTATCCACTCTATACCATCAATCAATCTTTTTCATAATCTCTCATTTCCAGGGACAAGTTATCTTTATTATTTCTAATGCTTATTTCCTGTCTATTTATGAAACATGTTTAAGTCACTGTATCTATTTTTACTGAATTAAAGATATAGCTTCTGTTTTAAATATTAATTTCTCATAACATTGTTTGTGTTGGGTGGGTGTGAAGGGTTAAGAACTAATGGCAGAGGAAGTGGCTGCTTTATTTTGGTTTTATAAGCTTTCTATAAATTAAACCTTGAGCATTTCTATCAGTCCTTTCAGTCAGAAGTCCACTATGGGAAACATTTATTTCAGAAGTGCAGCATCCTCCATTCTGTCCACTTTGCTTTGGTGTAAAACACTGCTGGACAATAAATCATGCTCACAGCAGCAGCAATATTCTGTCCTTTGTTTCAAGCAGCAGAATCCTACTTTAGCCTGAGGACAGATATGCTTGTTGTCCTCCACTTTCTCAATGCAAAAGAGGATGCATTTGAAGAAAATTTTGAATGGAAATATTGACTGAATCAGTGTTCTCGGAATAACCCATTGGCAGTACTATAAGTCATAGGCTGTGGTGGTTATCTTTTTTAAATATTAAGCACTCCCTGCTCTAAGGTGGTCTCTCCCCACTCAAGGATCTGAGAATGACAAACTGTATTGGCTGAAACACACAATCTACATTTAAATGTATTTCATGAAGTTTGTTTTCATGAACTTTGTTTTTGTGAGTGCCACCGGGGACTAGACTGTAATTTTGGAGTGGGCAAAGAAGTAAAATTTCTCCTCCCCAAATGCCTGTATTTATACTGCAGTCAGTGGTAGCTTTCCCCCCTCTTCCTCCTCCCACTCTGAGCTACCAGCTCCAGAGAGCAGCACGAGGAAGAACACAAACACTACTTGTCTGCTCTTCCAACTTCTTTAACATTGTCCATGTGCAGGAGGATGTGCAGGCAGATCTGTTCCTCTGCCTGTCAGACTAGACAATGAAATTACCCCTGATGGATATGATGCACAAGGAGAAGGAAGGTATGTGTTGGCTTAATTTGTGTTTCCTAGGGCCTGTAGAAGTGAAGACACTTTTTTCCTTTGGAGATTTCAAAGCACTCTCTGAAGACCGGATGGCTTTCCTGATCTCTGACCACTGTACAGGAAGCTACCAGGCAATACTGAGAGCCTTTAATTTTAAACTTTTTGAGAAAATGAAAGAAAAGGGATTTTTCATGCAATACTGGCAGTAGAGCCGTAGTATTCAAATTAGCCAAGTTCTAGATTAGTCAAGTGAGAAAGCTGCACTAATGGCTAAGCTTCACCGCTGTTGTTCATAAAGAAGAAAAATTTACCCAGGCACTACTGGCATTCCTATTACATTCACTGGTGTCTGTGAGAAATAGAATAAATTGCTCTTGATTATAGCTCTCTCCCATTTAGAACTGCCACAGAAATTAAATAAGGTTGAGACTGGTTAGGTCACTGAGTCGATCTCCATACAAGGGACATGGCCACTTCATAGTTACTGAAGAAAAATCCTGATGAGCCCTGATCACCTAGGTCTTCTGTTAAATAGAAACAAGGTTGTGGTTTTTTCTCCTTCAGAATTTTCCCGAACTATGTGCAATTAGATACTGTCTAGCACTTTCTTTCCACTTCACATTAGTATACTCAGATATATGCTATTTGTATTTTGCAACATCCTGTTAGAAATATCTTTACACCAAACAGAATTCATCCTCCACATTTCTCATCAATAAGGCTTTGCACTTTTGTTTTCACTAGGATCAGCGTGCTTAGACCTAAAGTCATTGATGCTGGGGAAATTCTTGCCTGACAAAATGGTAAGACTGATTCCACAGAATAAGCAAGTGTCACATTGTCTGTTCATTACAAGACTCTGCTTGAAGATTAACTTCCTTGAGAGTAACTGGCTGAAAGATCACATATAACACTGGAAGTAACGGGAAGTTCAGAATAAACCCTTAAATGCCTAACTGTGGATACAGGCTATGCCACTGCTTTTAGAAGTGACCTCTAAATCCAGTTCAAAGCTGCATGCTAGACTATCTGCACTGTTTACCTTGAGACATGCCAGAGAAAAACCTTTCCATCAAATGAGCATACAGTCACATACCCAGTTCAGTATGGACATTCCCATAACCGGGCACCTTTGCAGCACAGGAAGAGCCATACAGGCTTAAGAACAACTGCATAGATATGTACTGCTGACCTGCACACTTTTTTAGTTGCAAGGCAAGCACACCATCATTTTCACTGGGCTTTTCTCATTAATTTTTTGCACCACTGAGTCTGAAGTGAGAACTAGCACAGTAGGTACAGCTTCTGGTACATTTCCCTTACAAAATCTGTTTTCTACAAGTGAAACATCTCTTGGTGACAGACTGCCTCTACACTACACAGTAGATACGTGCTAGGGTACATCTGGAGGCTTGACTTGTTCATTGTCCAGGCAGGGTCTGGGGGCACTGGGCCTTCTTTGACGCTCTCCTTGGATTTGTCACCCACTGAAACCAAGATACAGAGGAACCTGGTTAGATGCCCATAACTAGCCTTAAGTGCGTTTACAGCCAAAGCCTGCACTCAGATATAATAGTTTGCAAATCCTCTTGAGCCCAAACTTAGAAAATCAGAATTGAGCAGATAAATGTATCCAAATACTTTTTTTTACTACTTTATTTGTGACATGGCAAAAAAAAAATGTTTCTTCTGAATTATGTTGTTGGGAATAATGCCTATATTATAAATACTGAATGCATGAGAGCCTGTCCTTATAGGATAAAATAAAAAAATCAATCTCAAATGAATGGATTGTGATAGAGTGATAGCTTGTAATGGGAAGAAGGATGGCAGTAATAAGCACTTAGCAGAATGTGCTGAATAGCAGGCACATGCAAAAAAAATTTACTAGATTCTCTGAAAAGTGGAAAGAATGGGTTTAGGAAGGGAAGATACCAGGAAACTAAAATTATATGATGTGAGATTAAAATAAATAATTCTAATGGGAACACCCTGGAAACACTGAAAATGGAAATATTTGAAAAAAACCCCATTATAATATCTTGAGAACTATTTTGTTTTTCATAAAGATACTGACCCATTAACCATATTAATAAAAGAACACGTTAAAAGTAAGACTAACAGTACCAGAGTAGATTGGGACTGGGATATATTTCATTAAAACTACACTGCTGTTTGCCTAAAGAAAGTCATATGGCTATACCTCCCTCTGCCTTCCACCAAGGACAAACCCAAGAGGTCTCCAAAGAAAAGTCATGGCCACAGCAGTAAAGCTTGGTTCATTTCTCACTTGCAGTATCAGTCAGTAGTGAGCTAGAATGTTACAATACCTGTGACTTGGTCAGCAGGCCTATAGCTATCAAAAATTATCTCTTACTAAACAAACACATTGGTGCAAGATACCTATGAAGAACATGAGGATGAAGAAGATCAAATGATTCAGTATTTTTCTTTCCTAACACGCTGTCCTTGGTAGATAGAAAAGAGAACAGAAATAAAATCTTCCACAAATAGTCATTCCAATTTTTCACCATAGGTTAAAGGTTGTTCATACTCCTTTTCTAGCAAGCAAACTTGATGATAAGACAGAATATTAGTGAAGACTGTAATGCATTTTTTAATGTAAGTTTATAATTTGCACTTGCATTTGTACAGGATAAAAAATTTTGCCTACTCATTTAAGAAATACCAATATATTTTATGGTTTATCTATCCAAAGTAGCTCAAATTTTATCATTCAGGTTTGTGAATTATTCATAAAATAGCAACACACCCAGAACTATTTATAGAAATTTAACTGAAAATAGCACTCTGTCTGTAGACTCATTCTAGTAAAAGAGGAAACTAATTTTGTTAAATCATTTAGATCAAATTATTTGCTTAGCCTTATTATACAAGGCAGCTATTTTTAGCTATGGGATGGGGTTCTAAGCGCTTCTCAGAAGACTGTGGTAGTGCCTAACACATTCCACTGCTCCAGTTTTTTTTCCCAGTTCTTCATACTCAGATTCAGTCCCTGCTATTTATTACAAAACCACCCAGAGTTAAGTAATGCTTACACTGATTACTGAGGAGGAGAAATATATGTTTCTATTGTACTTTCTAAAAAGTAATTCCATACAATTATGAAAAGTTAGAGAATATAGGCAAGGGATCTTGGGCTCATTTTATATACCCAAGGATAAAAAGGGAAAGAAATGCATCAGTCACTGAAGAATATTAAGTGCATCAGTCACAGAAGAATATTAAGTGCTATTCAATGGCAGGGAATAGTAAAATGCTAAGAGACAATTGATTTTCCTTTAACATATATCAAAAAATGCGTCAGAAAGCAAACAAAGCAGGGAATAAGCTACCATATATTTGAATTCTACAAAATCTGATTTACCTGTTCCCAGGTTTTATCACTTTTCAGCTAGCCATCAGTCTCAAGTACTTTGCAACAGAGAAAAGAACTCTTTCCTACTAGTATTATAGTTCCTTTCACTATCATTTACTAGAGTTTGAAGTTATTAATATCTTTAAATAATAAGCACAAATATATAAGTGCACTTTAAAGGATAAGAGGGAAAATTACATGCTTGGATTTTAAAAATAATTTTCCAATTTTATTTGCTTCTTTTTCCTGATATAACACATAGATCCTTGCAAGATGAGTCTGTATAGATAGATGGATGTGAATGAATGAAAGTTGTCTCATTAGTTATCATCATAAATAAAAATATTGATACTATCCTAAGGTGAGATTGCATTTTCTATGCTACTACCAAAACAGGAAATAGCATTGCTAACTCTTAGTCACATTGTGCTAAGGCTTAAGCAAATATTATCAGGATATTCCAAAAAAACCTAATGTCATCCATACTTCTATTTGCACTTTGTTCATGTTTAATACCATTTTTGGTATAAGAATTTCAATAGCATAGCTATACATACAACTTAAAATTTTCATTTAAAACTTTACCTTTTTTTTTTTTAATTTTCAGAAATTCACATTCTTGAGTTCAGACAAATACTTACACTAGAAATACTTGTCCTGTCAGGATTCAAAAATAAACACACATAACTAATTTGACCAGTCAGAATTATCCATATAAACTAGAATTCCAGATGATTTCAGAGATAGATTTGTAACAAAACTTCAAGGCAAGGTTTCATTTGGGTCAATATCACAGCTTTTGCCAAAGACATTTTAGGACATCATTTATACTCAGTAAGGATTTTGCTCATCATTTTTCTGTTAGTTATCACGCAGACACTGTTTCATTATTTGCTAACATCAGGACAGGAAATCAACAAAACACAAATACGGTAGTTTTGAATTTGTCTCTTTTTTTTCAGCTCAATTTTCAGAGACTATTTTGAGAGCAATGCAATAGCAGAGTGTGAAAAACAGAATGGTATCTTTGTTTCTGTAAACAGTAACAGACAGCACAATTTCTTTTACCATGCACACTTGCAACCAAGTAATTGTTTGGTCAACAGACAATATGAAGCAAAATCCTTCATCGTTAACCTATCTGAGGTTAAGAATTTAGGGATTTAACTGTAGGTAATCATTGCTTCACATTATTAATATATGATTACCTTTACTGTGTTTGAGTGAGATAATACGTTATCACCTAGTGTTTAGTATTTATTGTACATAATTTAGAAACAAAATTAATTATGTGATGGTCTCACACGTGCACATATATTCTCTGTACGTTGTGAAGTAGCACATAGACATGCTACTGAGTCATACAGAAGGTATATTTATATCATATGTAGGATACCCTTTTTATACCAAATCTACAGTTTAGGGGTTAGATTTCATCAGAGATGTATTCAACTACAAACCAACAGACATTACATTCAGTTCTCCCTCTACTGCTGTCACTCCAGGGTTTTAGGAATTTAACTGTAGTTTCATATTCATGACAAAAACACACACTGTCCATATCATATGAGAGGTAACAGGATTTTAGAACTTCTCTTCTGCTAGGCTGGATTGACCATGTTAAAATACTTAGATTAAAACCTCTGTTTAAATTAAAATCATTATTATTACCAAACACAAATTAAGGAGCAATCTGAAAGGCAATGAAGTGGAAAAGAATTCAGTCAGACTTGTTCTGGACTTAAATACTTAATGTGTTTCTGTGAATTAAAATTCGGTTGAACAAAGAACCTGAGCTTGGATAACCTCCAATTAACGCACATGAATTAGTTCTGTGGAGTCTCTCTGAGGAGCTCCTATGGCACTTGGGAGATGGCTGATTAACTGTGCTTCTGGGACAGCTTCCACCTCTGCAAGTTTCCCCAGCAAGCCTTTCTCTCTCACTGGCAAATTATTCTGCTCTGTACTGACTAAACCTGAAAAGATGAAAGTGCAGTAGAATTATTTGCTAAGTGACACAAATTGATCCCTTGTCCTTTATGAAAATTGTGTTCCAAACCCTTCAAGCTTTTCTGGTGTGTAGAGTACAACTAATTTCCAGATAATCTAAGACCATTCTTCCTCTCTTTGTAAGAATGAGCCTTTGGAAACTATATAGGTCATCTACCTCCAAATTATTCCCTGGGGATATAATTCTTAATGAGCATTAAATTGTTTTACTACTACATGAACTGCACAAAGAAAGGACTGTTTCCCCCCTTTCCAACTAAAGATGTTAATTACTGCTATTAATATAAGAAAGTATTTACTATTCTTGTCACACTGGCTTGTGGCAGATTATCTTGGTAAGAGAAGAGGCAAACCTGTATCTGTTTTTGTATTCCTCCGTGCCCTGAAATTCTGCATAGCTCTCTGTGGGAAGGACAGAAGAACAGGACTCATTCTTCCTTATTTGCCTCAGCAGTCACACAGCTGATTTCACAATATAATGCTGAGTTCATAGTGCTTCCAGTGTTCACAAAAAGTGAGAGAATGCTGTTTGACTTCAAATTATAAGACATTTCAGGAATTTATATTCTTGTATCAACTGGAGGAGAGAGTTGTCCAGAGGTCAGTTTGTTTTTTACTGTTTCTTTCTCTTTCCATACTTATTCCATCCTTATTTACTAAGGGAATAATGTAGAAAAATATATTTGTAAAGACACACAGGAGGGACTCTTCCTTTGTTGACTCTGACACTTCTTTGGCATTCATTTTATCTCAGTCTGGCAAAATTACATTGCAGCTGTCTGGAAGTGTTATTTAGTCTGTTACAAACTCTGCATTAAGTATTTTTAGATTTGATTTTGTTGAGTCTCCTCTGTTTTAGTAAGTTATTTCTAATTGATATGAGTTACACGAACCTGAGAGTTCCAGTAACCTTCATTATGCCATTTCTGTAGTTCATAGTCTGAGCTCACATCCAAGGAGAAAGAAAACATATACATAAACCAGTGTCTTAAAAAAGATTAAAAATTTATCAAACTACTGATTTAATAAGCTAAGAGGCACAGCTAGCTTATCTATACTAAGATACCACAGTTGTTCTTTTTGACTGGTTTTAGTGGACCAGAGCCTAATTGATAGTTTCTGACTTGTGTCTTGGTTTCTGTATCAGCTGTATCAGAAGAGCTCACTTCTGCCCTCTAAGAAAAAACAGCTCATTTTAATGGCATTTTGGGAGATCTTCTCCACTCCCCCCCTTTAATCTCCTATGAAAGGACTAAAAGTCTCTCAGGTACTTCAGAAACTCTGCTCCTTCCCAGTTCATTCCCTCCACCCAGAAACAAATCTTGCACTCCCTACCTTCATCAGAACTATCACAGAATCATAGAAAATAAACTACAGGCAGAAGCTCAAAAAGACATTTATTCTATTCCTCCAGTGCCGGATGATTTAACACACCTGCATCATAAACTCTCAGCTCTGCATCATCCTAGAAATACAGCTGAAACTATCTTTGAGTGCTTTATGCTGACAGAGGGTGTCATAGGACTTTTTTTTCTCAAATGGGAAATGAACAAATTTGTCTCAAACTAACAAAGACTTCAGACCGTGCAGCTTTTCCCTTTCACTCTAAAGTCTTCAAAATCACTTAATGAATTTATCAGCTAAGCATTACAGCGTTGTCACTCGTAGCTACACATTGGGCTATCTCATGGAATGTACAGGTGGAACTGAGCAGATCGAAAATACTGTGCTAAGGAAAAGAAAGGAATAAAGTGATCAAGTCAGTGCTGTGAAATGTGTCACAAATTATGTATGGCCTGTAGTTCAAGAATGTTATTTTGAACATAACTGGCATGCCTTATGTTCCCTTTAGGCTTCAAGTCACAGTTCATTAATTTCTTTGTTAGAGTTGCCTCAATTACAGAAGATGATAGCTTATACTGTATTAAAAAAAAAAAACAAACCAAAAACATAGTACAAAGCTGTGACTTTCCTTCTGTTTCTCAGAAAAGTTTCTTGGACTTTTATTTCAACCGATAGGAAGTTGTTTTATTAAAACAACCTCAGCCATTCTCACTGATGTACGCTCCTTCCTGGAGCACTGTGCAAGGTCTTAGTCAGAAAGTGTGGGTGTTGCTTTCCTCTTCTCTTTTGCACAGGACAGGACACATTTGCCTGGAAGGGTTTATCTCCCATTTCCAAAAACCACAAAAACACCCTTAAATATCCTTTAAGTCAATGATATTTCATCATGTAACATTACAAGTACCAGTGAACTAATTGATGGAAATAACAATTTTTTAAGAAATTATAACATTTTACAAAACTCTTTAAAAGTTGAAATACAGTCTCCTCAATTCTAAATGTTCTTTTCAATTCCCATGAGTAACCAGTTATATATTTATTACTGCAACAGCAGAGACAGAACCCATATTTGCGTTCTTGTGCATATTCCTTTAATTACAGGATATCTATGAATCCGTATCATAAGCAGGAAAAAAATAAGTGCTGAAATAACAATCAGTGGTTCCAATAAGGTAAAATAAGATATTTTCTTTCATAATGTCATTGATTAACTAGTCAACTTGTAGCAGGAAACTCTCTAGTTGTTGACTGGAATGAAAGATGTTTCACTGGGTACTAGTCATAGGATTTTTCTTTTCCTATGTACATTCCTTTGTGTTTCAGTAAAACTAAATCAAATGTGGGTAGTGTGATTAATTTGTGCATGGGATAAAAAAACATGAAAAAGCACAACTGTACAGAAGATTTTTTAGTGATATGTGCAAGCTCTTTACTATTGAAAAGGAACTCAGAAGAAACAATAACACACCAGTCCTTTTTCTTTAAAAGTCTTAGTGCTAGAGTCTGGCATTTCTGCTTCAATTTCCTAAAGATTACAGGTTCTCTTTTCAGGAACCACTGACATATATTCAGTAAAAGACCAGAGAAGTGCTAAGATGATGATAAATCACTTGTAGTACTGCAGTCTTGGTGTTGCCAGGAAAACGTGCTCATCATAACATAAATCAAATCTCACTAAAGCCTATGATTCCAACAAGTGATTGTCTCAGAAGTCCAGGAAGACAGTGAGCAAGACAGTCATATAACCTAGAGATCTCTTTATGCTGAGACATCCTTTCTTGGTCAGTGCAGGACAACTAGAGAGTCCCAGAACATCCTAATAGAAAACAGAAAGTGTCTGTTTCTGGAATTATGTCAGCCTTACTTCCTACTCTTCTATTTCACTCTCCCTGTGAAAGAGTTCAATTTTCAGCTACAGTAGTTTTCTTTTGAAAGATGTCCTAGTAGGAACACCATACTAGACTGAGGAAAAATCTTATTAAAAAGGGCCACTATATAATAAGGAATAAAGAGACCCTCATTCAGCTTTCCATAATAATGTTCCAGACTGATTGTTGTTAAGCTCAAACACACACTGCCTCTCTTGTTTCTTTACTTTGTCTTTACTTTGATGCATAGAATTATCGATTAGATCTCAGGTTATTCTGCTTCTGCACACATCTCCTCCTGGTTTTGTCTGTTATTTGTATAATTCTATTTTCCTCCTTCTTCCCTACTTTGTCTTGTAATTTTGTAAGTATTAGCCTACATAGCATTTTTGGTTTTTTCCTCTTACGATGGATTGCAGACAGCTGTTTCCCAACCCAGAAGGCTTAAATTACAGTATGAATATAGATTGTGACTTGCCTTAGATTCTTCACAATTACTAAAGACTGACTTTATGCAGTAACATAACTGTCTGTATAGAATGCTGGACGGCTTTTATCCTAATGGTTACATTCATAATGCATAAAGCAGGATACTGTGTTATAGCTACACCGCAGTTCATATGCCTTTGGCATAAGTCACATCTTTAAGTAATATGGAATTTATAATCTGTCCTTCAACATCTGATAAACCACATTCTTCCTCAGGGGAGATTTTATTTTTCAAGAAACTGATATTCCTGTCAGCCCTTTCAGTTTCTATTTCATTTTTTAAAGAGTCTGTATAGTCATCTCAGCCACACTATTTTGTCCAGATTGTCTCAGTGATAGGCAATATGTTTGATTATCTTCTCTACAGTTATCTAATGACATTTTTCACATATAGACTGTAGGGCCAGATTTTTCTCTTTTCATATGTGGTAAGTTCCTGGAGAATTGCTTTGTCTAATGAAGCAGTACTTGCATTTTGTACTCAGAAACAATGTTGTTTCCAATTCATTATATAAGGAGAAATGAGGCATCTTGTGAAGTATAAGAATGTGAAGCCAGAAAGTCACCATCGCAAAGCCAGATTGGTCTTTGGGGAATTTGGATAATTCCACCCCACTAAAAAGCTATTATAATCCCATTCTTTTGACTGCCAAGCAAGCTGCTCTAGAGACTCCATTTGCTCCTTCCTTAATGCATCTGACTTTTAATACCTCACTTTTGAGTTAAAGCAAGAGATTTTACTATTCTTCTTGTGAATTTTTTGTACCTCCTGATTCCCAACCTTCATTCCCATACTGGTTTCATTAGATTCTACAACCCTTGCCGAGTTCAGGACAACATAAACACAGGAACAATATCTTGTGAATTAAATGCTAATTCCTCCAAGGCCCAAAGTGCAAAGAGAAAGAGTAAAAACAATTAATGGTGTTTGTATCTAGATAGTAGTTGTAACCTTTATACATTCAACCTCAGCTTTCCAGCTTTATCTCTAGTGCACAATGCACCTGAGATAAAAGCTGAAGTTTCTCATCTCCTGTGTAAACCAGTCTTTTCCTATGTCCTCCGCTCAGCCTCCTTGCTCTGATGCATTCTGGGGTAGAACTGTCTACAATTCCACATTTCAGGCTTGAGAGATGTATTCCATTCAGGACTGCAGGAGTCAGACTTACTTTCTTCTGTACTCATGATCAAACCATTGTTATTTTAAACCGCTTGAAGCAGTTTGCCTGGGCCTTACGTTTATCTCCTTTTCACTTCCCGTATGTTTCAAGTTAACAATATGCACTGAGAAGGGACAGCATCACACAAATAAGCTCATTTATATTTTATAATCTCATTACATTTTGAAAGAAATATTTACAAATCGAATATATTCTGTATGTCTCTGGGACTGCTGATCATCTCAAGGGATTTATAACCATGACATTTCCCATACATATGGGAATTCACAGCTGGAATTAAAGTCATCAAGGAAGTACCCCTCTGCTTGGGATACTGCTTTGTTTTGTGCTGTCTGTTCTAAACACACTGCATGGTCCAAAATTTATTTGTAGTCAACTAATCATACCCTCAAGGCACTATTAGGAAAGCCCATACTAGGATGGCTTAGACCTTAGCAAATCTAAGTCTGCAGTCTGATACCTGAATTTCTTAATACAGGTACCCTTCTCAAGCTTCAACACCTAGGAAAGTATTTGACCCTGCAAGGAACAATAGAAATTCTAAAGCCAGATTACAGAGTTCTTCTGAAAAGAAATCCAGATTTGGGAATCTAATTCTGAAACCGGTTGCTCTAAACCCAGAAAGTAAACTACAGCACGGAAAAATAATACACATTAAGGGAGTGTTCTACATCCATGTATGTATATCAGCCATGTAAAATTCTCAGGAAGAGGTCATATCATTTATTAAACCAACTGATAGAGAAAATGGTTTGCTAAGGGGAAAAAAATAGCAATTTATATTGCTAAGAAACCATAACGAGGAATTCTGATGAAACAAAAACACACAAGAACTTCAAACAGCTTCTTCTGTACATCTCAGACATATATCTTAACAATAAATAAACATGAAAGACTGCCAGCAGCAAAACACTGATTTCAGGATAAAACAAGATTGCTTGAACGTCCCCATTTAAGCATGTTTTTGTAGTCTGCTTTCCCAGGCTCATTCCCATAGGCTGTTTTGCTCTTAGAGCATGGCTATAATCAGTACCCCATTAAATAACAAGTATATGTCAAGTCTATTAATTTTTCAAAAGAATTAAAGTGTCTAAGATGGTATTTATTCTAAACACTTTTAACTGAGAATTTGTTGTTCAGCCCAAAATATCCATTTATGTTATTAATAAACCACTGAATTTATGTGAAGTGACTTGATTGACAAGCTTTCTGGGGATCAAAAAGTCATTTACAACCTAGGGATTTGTCTCTTTCACATATAGACAATTGATTAAAAGAAAGCATCCTAAAATGTTTCTTTTT
>JANHGN010027513.1:0-20012 GCA_024605025.1 Megaceryle maxima | reverse complement strand
TACATTAAAGGAAAAAGAAAAAAAAAAAAAAAAAAAAAAAAAAAAGAAAAAAAAAAAAAAAATCTTGCAGATAGCCCTATGGCATCCCATCTGGCCCCAAAAAAGACAAATATTTTCCCTAAGCATTGGCTGAGGTGGGTTCCATCTGGAATGACTTTTCCTCTTATTTGTGATAGACTGTGTTATATTACTAAGAAAACAAATTAACAATAATTTGCTAGTTGATCAAAAGTGAAAAGTCAATAAAAAAGAATTATATGTGAAATGCAGTTTCTTCAGCTTGCCACTTCTGAACTCTGCAATATTTTTTTTTTCAGCATTTTCCTATTTCTGTCAAAATGTCTGTTTTTATATAGGCTTTAAATCATTTTATTCTAGTTATAAATTTAAAACTGATTTCCAAGGCTAACAATGATAAAACTTAGTGCTTTTTTATTGCTATTTAATTGCCTTAACACCACCAGCACTTTTACAAATGGGCTAAGTTGTATCCATTTTTTTTTCCAGTTTCCTGTTAATAGTTTTTACTTTTATGGTTTAACATCTGGTGCTTTTTAAAAGCAGGAGATCTGAACCTTGGCTAGGAACACACTAATGCAAGATAAACTCGGAACAGAATTTTCCCTTGGTCAGGACAGATAGCTGTAAAATACAGAAAAGTACTGTATAACCATACTGCATTACACCTCTTAAGCAGCAGAATGGCAAGTCACACCCCTTAAGAGGAAGGTAATTTTATTATGCCTCAAATAATGAAAGGAAAGCTATGATAATTTTTTTAGATTTCAAATACTAAATATTTTAAACCCACAAGCAACCATCAACCTCCATATATTTAGACATTCCTGAAAATAATATGTATTTCATCATATTCTTGAATCATTTCTCTATGGGATATTTTGGAAGTCATATGTAATTGAAATATGATTCAAAAAATATAACTTCAATATGCTTTACTCAGCTCAGGACAAAATGTAGGAAATAAAAGTCCAGATATGGTATATTCAGATCTTTGAAAAAAAGAGTTCAGTTTGAAGGCCCTTTCTCCATTGTTCTCACACTGGAGTAAGATTTTGAGAGAAGAGAAAAGCAGACGTATTTTTTTCACATAGATTTTGTTGGCAATATAAAATACTTCATTATTTTCTGCTCCCGAGCTACATTTGGAAATGTAAGCTCTACTTATTTACAGCATTTCCTACCTCTCTCTTGCTATCAAGATGCTGAAAAGAGCAGTTCCACCCCTCTAAGCATTATGTCACATAAAGCACACATCACATCTCTGATGTTTTTATTAACAAGGACATATTGGGATTCCAGGTGAAAATTAAAGTGTTTCTGCTCACAATGAAGACCAAAATTATGATGCTTTGTTTATGAAATGCATTATTAAGACTCATGCTACTAAATGATTCACCAAATCATACAGCAAAATACTTCCCCCTGATTAAGGAAGTTCACCTTAACTCCAGTAATAATCACAACACAATTTCAACAGCTTTCTCCGTTGACAACCAAAGTATCAATACTTTCAGTGTATGAAGGACTGATGTAGGAATGGTTTGGGTGCGAGAGGACTATACTTCTCTATCTGGATCTTGAATACTATATTCTATACTATGTTATATGGCTGATGGCTTTTTTTTTCCCTTTAGGTTACAGAAAGGTCTGTACCAGATAAGTCTGGAACTTAAGCTTTCATGAAATTCAAATAAGCATCTCAAGTGAACTGTGTAATTGGCTGTAGTTTAGTCATCTCAGCTTTAAAATACAAAGATATCACAGAAATTAATTAAAACTTTTCCTCTGCAGATATTCAGGTTTGAATAGACCTGAAGAATATAGTGATTTTGCTTTCAAAATGCTGTGTATTGTTTGATAGTAAGGTGGGGTTTGAACTGAAATTTCCTTTTCTTGCTTTATGATCCTTGAGATGAGCTTGTACATGTTTTTTAAATGATCTTTTTGGATTGAAAAAACTTTTCAGGAGCTCTAGCACAAGTTGTGTGTACAAATTTTTTTTTTTGCCCTTGTGCAAATGTACCCTTCACTTTCTACATCACTGTTAGCCAAACTGCAGAAACAAATTACAGGATTTAGTATAAAACTTTTATTACATTTTTCTGTCAAATGCTAAGGAGTTAGTTGAATATCCCTGTAAAATTAATATCAAATCTCAAAAGTTATGTAAATGCCTTTATTAACCAAAATCTTGGCACTTCTTTATTAATTAGATCTAAAAGCTTACGTAAAATTTCATCAGCTTTGCCTATGAATTTTATTCTTCACAATCACATTGCTAAGCAGTCCTTTAAAGACTCACTGACTTTGTGATTCTTAATTTGTGAATTCCCCCTAACTCAATATAGAAAGAAAAATGCCTGTGTTGAACGTCTTATGGACAGAAAGTTTCTCTGGAAATGAAATCTTTGTTTCTGAGCTATTTATTGATGCCCACTCCTCACACATTTCATATTTTTCTCCTGTGAGATAATAGTCTTCTCTACAGTTTTTAATTATGGTATTATATAAACAGAGAATTATGACTATACACAGGGATTATGTTCTGGAGATGATAAAAAATAGTCTTACAGTTAAACTGCTGAAAAGACAATTTAAAAATACAGGTTACAGACTGTATGGAGAGTGTCAGTGAACAGAAGGCTTCTGATTTGATACTGCCCGAGTCTTCATCATTTATACTTCTTTGCTGTCAGCTCACTAAACCCCGCAAAACTGTAGAATTCCAGTTGTCTCATAAATAATGTCCTTGTTTCCTTTGGTCATATAATGTGACTATAAAAGAACAAATGTAATGTGACATGATGTGTGGCATTAGTTTTTAAGAATACTTAGCATTTGGAAGCTGAAATGTGAGCCTTTTGTGGGGGATAAGCCATTGATCAGTTTGATGTCAGACCCACTTACTGTGCTGTAAAAGCTTTGTTCTCTTTCACTACCATAGCCTGTAGTATCAGACATTCCACTGCATGACTGCAAAGCAACACAAAGCCCAACTATTTTCCACCATCTCCTTAAATGCTGCAATCATGTTTTGTAATAACTGAAAAATCACTCATTATTAGTCCAAGACCACAGCTTTCAATCTCAGAGAACAGGATTCAACGCCTGTTTCAGAGACAAGTGAAAAATGGGGTAGAGGATAACACATAACAGGGTAAAGAATCACAAGCACTGAAATTATTACCCTTTTTAAGTACCACTATACAAGCCATGTAGTTATATTATGAACATAGTTATTTAGACTATCTCTCCAGTTTTTATCTTCCACAAGTTTGAAGAAATATTCTACATTTATCTCAGTGTTTATACCAGGTCACAATTTTCTGTGTCTAGTTTTACAAGAACTTCCAATGTACACCATTCTTTTCTAATCAGAAGAACACTGCTTCTCCTAATAGTTGTTAACTACTGCATATATGGATTTTTCTGAGCATTGTGCTAATACTAAAACTCTGCAAAGTTGTTTGTCAATCACACCTAAGTCAAACTGCTGGTAGGAATGAAGGAAGGAAAGTCAGAATACAAATTACTTCTTTCAGACAACGTAGATATCTGTGCTTGTCCAGCAATGTTTTGTTGAGCCTTGGATACTGGAAAGTCATAACCTGTATGAATTACAGTATCCTTATTTGTCCCCCCAAAAAAGGGGCAATTTCCAATATTAAGAATATTAACCAGTTTAGGATTTTGTTAATTGTCAAGGAAGGATATCAACCCTCATGGAGCAAGCAGTATACCCGAGGTGACAAAATGACCATGCTGAGGATGGGCCCACTAACATGACTGCCACTGTCCCATGTTTAAATACTAAATTTATGAAAAGGTGCTTTGGATTTTCTGTCTTCTAGATATCTTTCTTTCTTTATATTCAAGTTACAAGTTAGGAGCAAAAGACACAGCAATCCCCAATACCTCACCACTAAGTAGGTCTTAGTGCTTATAGCTCCATTTTCCCCCCCTCCGCCCTCTTCTGCCGTGCAGCTTTCTTTTTCTTTGTCCTACCAGTTTTACAAAATTATTGAAAACTTTCCATGTTCAAGCTAGCTTTTACAATTTTGCTTCTCATGCATATGCAGAAATCTCAATCATCCGTATCCAGACTTTTAAAATTGGCATTTTGTCATTTCAGGAAAATAGTAACCATGATTAAACCACATTTTATTTAGTGTTTTACTTATTTGTGCAAGACAGTGTTAGAACACAAGAGGTAAGAGCAATGATCTTGACAATTTCTGGGACACATTTGTGGGTCTTTTCATATTTACATTTTGTTTTGTTCACTACTGTGCATTAGAGAATCACATTTCTCACTATCTCAGCTAATGGCAGCAATTTAGTAAATTTTCTTCTCTCTCACTTGGGGCTCAGAACGGAACATCAGACCTTCAAATTTGACAACCAAATTCCTCATCCATTAAAAGTTTCTGTTGCTATTGGCATTCTGGCCCTCAGCAGCCCTGCAGAGGGCAGCACCCAGAGCCTTATGTGCCTGATTTGATAATCTCAGTTAAAAAAAAAAAAAGAAAAAAAATCACAAACCTATAAAACAGGATAAAGGGCAAGATTCATAAAAATGAGCAGTTGAATTCTTTAAAGGTAAGTATGTTTTAAAACTTTTATTTCTGTTCTGTAAAATATAACTAGGAAATAAAAAAGGGAGCTAGGAAAATAGTGTGTGATAATTTCTGTGAAGTCTATGAGATGCTCTGTCTTATTTTTCTGCAAGTAATACGGTTTTGATTTACTGCCAAATTATCTTTAGTTCTTCTCAGCATTATTCAAATCAGAAACTTTCATGATTGTTACAGCCTTACAAAACAACAAGTGTTTGTAGTCTATACCCTTCTTTAAACATAAAAGTATTTTATACCATACTTGACCACAGATCACACTTCGTGGTAAACACACGGCATATTCTACCTGCTGCTGAAATGCAGCCATGTCCAAGGTGAAACACAGCACCTGTTTAATTGTATTCAAAGCACCATACAGCATTTAGAACAGATTGAAGTATCCAGCTGAAACTTCAGGAAGCATTTTGCTAGACAGAACATAGCTAACTCTACTGGAATTTGGCCATAGCATTCAGATAAACAACTTTGTCATGCAGGAAAGATCACCTGTGGAATTTTCTCAATATTTACTTAATACTCCTTGCATGCTTTCATCACTCTTTAAAAGTAACCTGGTCCTTCCAGAATGGTGTTGAGAAACAGTATGCATTAAAAATGGATTCACTTGCAATGAATCACATTCAAAAAAATCTTATTTTTTGAGGATTTTACAGGAAACCATGCAGTGCTTTCTGAACAGTCTTTCTGCCTACTGAAAGAGGTCTTCCTATCTCACAAGGGAAATGTTTATGCCACTGTTGTCAGAAAATCCTAACAAGATGCTACAGCCCTTAAATGCCATTATCAGTTCCATACCATAAATTTTTGGTTCAAATCTACATTTAGTGTAGCCTGTGGTGTGCCAGACCACTGGAAGTAAGCACTAGTTTAGACTTTTGGAGAATATTCCCTATTTCATCTCTATAGAGGATTCTGAAGACTTTTCCCTACTTCATCACTATAGAGGGATGGATCTCAAGTTGATAGAGGGTGCCTATGACAGTGAGCAGACTAAATCAGTATGACATGATAGTTTGAGAAGAGACTTGCCAAAAGAATGTATGAAACACAGACAAGTATGTATGAAATGTAGGAAACAAGGGCAAGTCAGAAGGATAACCCTCCCCTTTTCACTTTCCCATCAGTCAGTTTATAGTCTTGACAACTACCTGCACCAGGAAATAAAAGGGGGATAAAGCAAAGTGTTTCTGTAATGCAAAGCTGTTACAAAGAACATACAAAGATCCATTTGTAAGAATACAGCAGAAATTAAACAGTAGATGGTTCCTTTGCTCTCAGTTTCAACAACAGTGCTTAGCCAAATGTGAATAAAACTGTGCTATTGAATATGAAGGAGATAACTGCTCTCTGACCCCAAGGCACAGCTCCTTTCCACCCACCAAAACTGTCTTTCTCTTCTGAAATACTGCATCCATGTCCAAACCATCTCATTCTGAATCATGCCCATGCATAAGAGAAAGAGGTAACAAGGGTGCATGTTAACAATCAACAGTATGGTTTGCTATGGGCCAGTGTCCAACCCCATACCCCAACCCTGTTGTATTTACAAGTACAGAAATTGCCCATTAGTCTTTTCCCAAGGCCAAAATTGCCCTTTACGGGGAATTTTATTTTGCAGAGTTTGTCTGCTTTCTTCATTTTTGTCTTTTTCTCACTTACAAAGATTCACAGAGATTTTAAAAAGCTGATCCCCAGTTTAGAGGTCTGTAACCACTGACTGCCAAAAGCTGTTAGCATACATTAATCAGAGGAAGGTTCACTTATACTGGCCATTTTCACAGTCTACATGGATTTTAAGTATCTTATGTCTTTGTTTTCTGGCATCTAGTTGCAGTCAGAGCCAGCTGAAACCACCTGTTTTATTGAATTACAACAGAATTGACTGATTTTTGTGGCTCAAGCTCTACTCCAGGATTACATATTATCTAACCTCATGATGAATTCCATCTTCTAGACATCTCAGAATAGGTTTATTTTAAAATTCATGATCAGTGAAAGCCATCTTACCTGCCTTGCTCACCCTCAACAGAATAATAGGTATTTGGAGGATGGAAAAAAAAATAGAAAATTACATATGGTTAAAAACCTTAAGCATGAGGAATACTCCATGAGGAATTATGCATAATTCCATATATCCAATCCTTACAGTTTTCATAAGAATGTCAAAACTTCAGTACTGTGCAATGCTCAATTAATTCCAGACCCAGGACCATCCAACATTGTTCCTTACCATTCTGTGGATATTCACAGCAATTGGAGAGGTCCCAGGAGCTTCAAAAAAACACGTAGATTTCCAGGTTCTGTTGAAGGGAAAAGGACTCTGCACAAACTTTAGTCATTCTCTCTACTAAATAGATATCCCTTTATATTTTAGCAAATACACTTTTTGAGTAAGCATGAATAACCCTGATCTTCCAGAGAAATAAGGAGGAAAGAACATACAACAGTGATTGCCATAAACTCTTTCTCCCATTAGATCCAGCACTGTATTACACATTTGAGGGAAAAGCTTATGAAGTTTTACCAAGTATCTGATGTAAATGTTACTAAAAATTAAAAGGGTGAGAAATAACTGACGTAGCTTTTGTATGCGTCTCGGTCCTTCCCTGCCCATTTTTTTTTTTCCTCAGCTGTTTCAATTCACTGCAAACTTTCCTAAAGCACACTGCCCTGCCTGCTTCTAGTTTCAGGCAGTTCTCATCATAAACTAAGACTGTAGTCCCATCATGAATTGCAGGCACACTACTTTGTTACTCTGTACACTTGGGAATTGCTAACCTCAGAACACAAGAGAATTGGTGGGGATAAAAAACATGAAAGTGCTCTCTAAGAAGCATGTCTTCGTTCAAAGGAAGCTCCCTGAAGCCTGAAAAATGAACAAGCAGATAGCTAAGACCACTTCAATGTCACCTCAACAGCATTGGTGTAGAAGCATGTAATGGACAATAGATTTTGGAAATTCTTTGCTCAATGCTTTTACTATCAGTGGAGATGCCTGACTGAAGAATGTCACTCTATGTACAGATGAGCTGGTGAAAGGATATTCCCTAGAAATATAATCTGCTTTTACAAGGAACCTGGATAGTGCTATTCACAAGTAATACTGTAAATCCAGATGTTTTTGTTGAACAAAAACATAGAGTTAGATGAAGAAACTAATGTTTTCCCTGTGTTTCTAAAGGGAGAAAATTGGAATTTAACTGAAAGAACAAAGAGGTACTTTCTCAGTCCACCTTCACCTGTAGGAATTTTAATTGCTATTCAGATTCTGAGAACTTTGCTTTGTATATGCATTAGCCTTATGTGCATAAATAATAATGCTGAAGAGCATGACTAATGTACTGACATGTATTTTTTAAATCAATGTACAACAGAGTCACCACTAGAATACATCACGAGAAGAGAAAGATCTCTATGCAGTATAGAACAACCCAACAGCAAGAGAAGCTTTGACTCTTATGCTTGACCTTACTTTCTAAACCTAACCTGTCAAACTATAAACTTACTGAGATTTAAGATTCCTGACTTCACTCTGCTTCAAAGGAAGCTCTTTAAGACAGCTGATCTCTATCCATATAAAATGCAAGGTTTTAGGCAAAGCCTTCATAGCATTTACCACAAACGTGATTTTGAATTATAAGAAATATTCAGGAATAAGATAGCTTTTTTTTTTTTTTTTTTTAACATACATTAAATAAGGTGACATCAGGGTTAAGTGACTGCTGCTCAACTTCAGCATTTCCTCTTTCTTACAAACACTGTTTCTTTTCCTCCAGACAGGAGGCAATTAGACACTTTTTATGTATTTACTTGTGTGTGTTCACATACTGCTGACTCTCAGGACGTTTGCTTTGTTGGTAATCCTAATAACTGATGTTAATTACATTTTATAGTTCAGAGATTATCATACCTCAGTTGTGATAATGTAACAATGGGCTGTAATTTCATTTACATTAGTCTTTATTTAACCCATGTCAAAATGTAGCAGGATCTTAAAGTGAAAGTAAACATCAGCGACTACAAGAGCCCCCAGTGTCTTAGATAATTATAGAATGGGTTGGAAGAGACCTTAAAGATCATCTAGTTCCAGCCCCCCTGCTATAGGTATCCCGAGATGCATCAAAAGAAGTGTGACCAGCAGGTCGAGAGCAGTGATTCTCCCCTTCTACTCCACCCTAGTGAGGCCCCACCTGGGGCACTGTGTCCAGCTCTGGAGTCCCTAACACAAGGAGGACATGGACCTCTTGGTGCAGGTCCAAAGGAGAGCCACAAAGATCATCAGAGGGCTGGAACACCTCTCCTATGAGGACAGGTTGAGAGAGTTGGGTTGTTCTGCCTAGAGAAGGCTCCAGGGAGCCCTTATTACAGCCTTCCAGTATCTGAAGAGGGCCTACGAGAAAGCTGGGGAGGGACCTTTTACAAGGGCTTATAAACTGCAGTGATTATCAGCATAGAAAGGACTGTTTATGTAGTAGTTAGCATAAGACAGTCCTAAGTATTTGGTAGTAAGACCAGAAAGACAGAGGGCAAATAAGGATATGAGTGTTTTTAATGGATGATTGAATCTGGGTAGCTTGATCTCCTTTCATGCTGTGGATGTTGTGTGCTGCAGTCACGCCTCTCCACCGCCAGCCTGCACTGGGATGCTAATCAGCCACTATGAAAACTCATTAGCTCCACAGCAATGAGTCCTCCACTGCTGAAGCTTGGTGCTGTTCTTAGTACCATGGCAATCATCTCTAACTGGATGTCCCAAACTCTCCCTTCTCTGGTAGGACTAAATACCACCAGAATAACCACTTCAGATACTCTAGTAAGTAGCTGTGATGTATTGCAAGCCATTTAATGCTGAAGTATTATTTAAGGGCCAGCAAAAGCTTTAGTTTGCTTTCTCTTTGTAAATCTCCTCTTAAGCTAGTAATCTTTCTATCATCACTTAATGCATGCTTCTCTTTGGGCATCACAAACCTGCACATTGGTGAGCATGTTGTGATCTTACTACGAAAAGAAAGATTTTAAAATAGCATCCTTAAATATTTAAGAACAGATGTCTTCATCTTGAGCATGAAATGCTAAAATTAGCACAGTAATGCCATTTAATTTGTCTAGACTTTTTTTCCTGTGTTTACTGTTCCAGAAAAATGTATTGCATTATTGAGAAAAAAAGTATCTGGCAGTAGGTTTCCTTTTGTCTGAATAATGTTCTATATAAGCTATTCACTATAATATGCAAAGGGTCTGATTCTTTCCTATTTTCCCTTACTGGAGTACAGTTAAGCAAATCAATAGCTGTTAGAAAGAAAATTAAATTGGCAGTAGGAGGTTGGGTACTAGAATTTTAGAAAGGTTGATATAATACAAATGACACAAATATCACTTAGTACCATTGATGCTTAGGTACAGCAGCACAGAAAAGCTGTGATTAGCTACTCATGAGAAGCTTAAAACTTAAAGTAATACTTTATTTGGACAAGAGGGAACACTATACTGGTATTCCTGAATTAAACTAGAACAGTATTTTCCTAAATGTTTAGTAAAACCCCCTTCTCTGTGCATCTCCTTTGTGTAACTGCAACCAGATGTTTACATAAGAGTATGTTACATAAAAAGTAAATTTAACTATTTGTTAAATAGAACTTAGGGTTTTAGTTGTAACTAAAAATGATGCATTTACTAATCAACATTTAATTAATTGAATGTATGCATGTATGAAAAACATTACTGCAGAAAATCACTGCATTTAGACTTTAAGTATTACTACTTTAAATAAATGATGTTGTAAGAAAGAATTCTGTTGTGTTTTAGAACAGCAAGAAGCTGAGAAAACAATGAAAAGCTCCATTTTCTTTTTCCTTACAAGTAACTTGTGCTTATTGTACTACAGCATATATTGCTATTCTTGTTGAAATATGATATTACAAGTAATAAAGTTCCCTATCATATTTAAATTCGTTTAAAATTGCAAATTAATAACTACAAGATGAGCATTAGTTATTTTAACACACAGAATACACACACACTTACGTGTTTATATATATTAACACGTTCCAATTCCAAGTAGTGTAAACTATCATGCTTCCCTTGGCTACAACAGAGCACTGCTGATATAAATGCCTCCTACGTATTGTTTCAGCAATGCTCTTTGCACTCATTAAGTTGGAGTTATGTGCATATTTTGTGTTTCAAAAGGGGTAGCAGAAGTGTCAGCAGACCTGAGGAAGCGATCATAAAAACCTGATTATCTGAGCTTGGCACCATCTATCAAGTTAAAAAAATATATGAACTTCCATCCTGAGGTTCTTTTTGCATAAAACCAAGCACCACAAATCTGCTACCTTTATGTAACCTTTAGATGTTGGCTGAGAGACTTTATGCCCCATGTACTCGGTAATACTGAGGTCATCGCTAACTGATTTTTAACTGCCATCAAGAGTTATCCACTGGCAGCTTGTCCAGTGAACGGTGCAGCATATGCGCTTCTCCAGAAGTTCTCTCCTAGCACCTACACAGCTCATAAATTGTGTATGTTTTACCAGGGGGGAAATAATAAAAAAAACCCACAACCTCCAAACTCCCTTCTTTCAGCTGGAAGAATTGTACAAGAAGGTGGGGTCAGAGAAAGGGCCTCCTCTTTTGAGCTCTGTTCCACTCCCAGGATTTAATTTGCAAGGCAAACTGAAAAATACTGGTTCTATTTAAGCAAGCATGTTAAGTATCTGTACTGCCGTTTGGCCTGTTGCTAGTAACAATGAAGGTAGCTATAACAATTTTATCAGAATATATAAAAGTGCAAGTGAAAAATAATCTGTTGGAGGTAAGTGAAGCGAATCTGTAGCACAGCAGCCTGCCAAGACAACAGTTAACGTTGGTCTTTCTAAGGACCCCTCTGTGTTCCCCAGATTTTGAAGAACTGGCATGTTTTAGTATTGCTGCTGTTCTCCACTTCTTATTTCTTTTCTTATTATTTACTAAGACCTGTCAGCAGTAAGCCTGCATTTGAAGACTAGATTCAGTAGCTTCTGTAAGGTTTTGATGCCTTCTAGCTCTTTTTCTGCACGACACAGCAGTTTCTGCTTGAGGTAGGATTAAAAGGCAAACTAAAAACATAACCAAAAAAAAAAAAAAAAAAGGCAAAGTACACCTACACACATGTGCTTGTTTTTTTAATGTGATAACTCATTACCCATCCTACATAATGAAGGAACCCTAATGGCCCACATACAGGGAACCAGTGAATACCACAAAGAACTGTAGTCTAAACTGTAGGAGCGCTGAGTGCTTATTTATGCATGGGCAGCTAAAAACCATGCACTTGTATAGGACCCGACAGTCTCTCACTGTGAGAAGTATTTTCCCAAATAGCAGTTACTTTTTAAAATCAAGCCATATGTCAGATGCTATAAGAAAATATCTGCTAAGTTAATCAATTTCATTTTTTTCCTTAAAGCTGAGAGATACACTTAATGACATCAGTAGAAAATAAAAATACCTCTGATAACACAGCTCAGATTTAATTACTTTACTAGAGACTGTGCATGATTCTGGTACCTCATACACTCTCCACTGGAGAAAACTTACTTGAATGCGGTAAAACCAGTTGCTACCAATCTAAAGGTAGCAGGTATACAGCTCAAACATCACAATATTTCATAAACTCATATTAGGTATTTCTGTCCTAAAGGAATTTTAATCACAATCTGAACATGTTTCTGAATGTGTTTGTAGCAATTACATGACAACACTGTCTGGGCATGAGTTCTACAGAGAATCATGGAAACTATTGAAGAGAACAGAGCTTACACTTCACAAGGTTTACCAGTCTTGATAGGCTTCGCTTGAGTTCAAGTTCTCAATTTTAGTAGCTGCTCAAAACCAATTTAAATCCTCTCTGCAGACAGTTAGTTTTTATTGTTGGCTAGTTTTTATTGTTTTCCATGTCTTAAACTAGGTTCTCTTTGCTCCAAGAATTAAGATGAAGAGAACACCACAGAGGCAGCACAATTTATCACTGAACTCAGTACATGCCTTTTTAGCAAACCCCAAGGCAAGATCAGGTGTCCTCTTTTTAGAGTCATCTACATTATGACACTTTGGTTTTCCTTACAAAACAGAGGAACAATACAATTTTGATTTTTCAATTAACTCTGCAGTGGAAGAGGTCAATGACTTCTTCAGAAGACTCATTGTGGTAACAAGTCATGCTCTTTTCTAACCTCAGTCTACAGAGATACTGCATGTCTTCTGAGGTAAGGAACTCTGCAGCTTATTCTGCACTAAGCTGCCAGTAGAGGATCAATATCAAAACTTGCCAGTTTAAATAATCACTCTATGTGCTGACACCAAGTATAATTTTCTACTATAAACTAGTAATTGATTTCAACTGTGTCCAGGCCAGACTGACTTCAATGGCCTCCATTACCATCTGTACTTTGTAATTCAGTAATCAGTACTGACTACATTATTAGGAAAGAATATTGCATGATATTAACTTTGAATTACAGTTTAAAAGAAAGTAAAAAAATTACATTGCATCCATTAGTTTTATTTACATCACCTGAATCTTTTCAATCATATAATTATATAGCTTTCTTTCATTCTTATGCTGTGTATTTCTATACATCCCATTAAACCGATACCTAGTCTCATGAGGGATCACACAAACTTTAAATGCAGTGCAGCATTAGCCTGCTCTGCAAGCAGGCGTGATTTTTTACTTTTCTCAGTCATGGCTGCTGTAAATAACGGGTTAGGAATTTCCAGAATTCTTCTGTCCCTGTGAAGGATGTGCCATGTCTTAATTGCACTGTGCCTTGTTTGCCATGGCCCCCATTCACCTAAAATAACCAGAAACATTTCACTATTACCCTGCAGCAAGCCTCTCTTCCCTTTGGTGTATGTGCAGTAGAAGTCAATGGGGAGTTTTCTGTATGCTGCATCTTTAAGAGCAAGCCTGCTAACCCACATCCTGAACTGCTTCAGAGCCAATTCCCAATGCATGAGTCACATACACTGTGCTCTCTCTTCTCTTCTTATATTTGCTCTTTTATGTCTTTGTTGTTTCCATTAGTCTAAAGTAAAAGTCATTCAGGCTAAAAGGACATGTTTGTTCTCTGCTGATGAAAAGCTCTAACATTCCTTTGCAAAGAAATCAACTAGCTTGTGCTGAATCACAAGCAGAAAACTGTTCTCATCCACCCTGGAAACAAGATTTACCCGGCACTTCTAGAGAACAACTAGAAGGGTGTGAGAGATGACAAAACCGTTCAAAACCATAAATGGTTTAGGTAATTAGTTAAGAGGCTAATAAATGTTGACTTGGAGGAACCTCGCTGGGAACATATACTGCAAATGTAAACAAAAACATTCCGAGTTTTTTTCAAGCAACAAAAAAAATCCCTTTGGTTCCTTTTATTTTTATTATTTTGTTGTTACAGACTCAGATTAGCCCCAAGGAAGGGTGGCAAGTTTACAGTTCAGCCCAGGATCCTGATGGCCGTTGCATTTGCACTGTTGTTGCACCGGAACAAAACCTGTGTTCAAGAGATGCCAAAAGCAGGCAACTCCGACAGCTGCTAGAGAAGGTAAGTCTTCCCAGCAAATTCCTCATTTTGATCATTAAACTCTCCATGGAAATCCAGTCCTTTCTCTCTAAGTTTAATACATAATGGAGGACTACAGAGTACCTATTAAAAATATTTCTTCAAGGTATATCCCCTACCTGTCTTCTCACCACTGATGATTATTTGTCTGCTTTCCTTATGTCACACCTTTCCCAACCCAAGCCACCTATCTGGCAAACTGAAGTTACACTTTCTCTCTTGTTCACTCCTCCCAAGATTCTTTCTTATACACAGACAGGACTGATTTTTCTGTGTAAAAACAGTTACAAATCCCACCTCAAACTAGCTAGTTGCTGTGGGATTTAAACTACAGCTTCATCATGTGAGATTCTTGAAGGTCATTCCTTGTCTCTTATCAACAAATAATGAGAAATAGACATGAGAGCATTTGCAAAGCAGACTGTACAGAAGAGAAACAGATATTTTCTTCCATTTGTTCTTTCCTCAAATAATACTATTTATCTTTCCCTGGTGATGCAAATTTTCCTTGAACAACCCAATTCTTATTTCTGGTATTATCCACTATTGCATATATAGTAAAACCAGTGAAGTGTTATTTTTCATGAACAATGGAAAAATTGCTGCAACCTTGAAAACACAAACTATTGTTCTGTATTCTCTGTATAAGTAACCAAGTTATAATTATTGTATCACAGCCAGTGGTACAGAACCTGAGGCCTGAGAGAGTGATCCAACAGCAGCAGAAAGCAACAAAAAGTGAGACATAAAAATACTCCCTAAATCTCCATGAACTTCAGCAGGGACTTAATTTCAGGTTGTGACAGCACCCATAGCATAAGATGCAGGGAGAGGACATTGATGAACCAGGACACAGAGGAGGAGCTACGTCCCCTCATGCTGTCTGTTTACTTATCAGAGGAAGACTTCAGTCCACAGTCTTTGCTCTAGCTTATTTCTCAAACACTAAAATATAATCTTACTTTCTTTTGGGTTGCAAACTGGAGGTGTGTTAAGATCTCAACACAGTTTTTGAGCTGCCACAGAAAAGAAACTAAATCATCATTTAAATCAAGCCTCTATATGAATGCATCTTCTGCCAAATGCAAACATTCAAAGTTCTTCCAATACCTGAAAGACTTTATCTGCCTGCTTTCAACAATTAAAAAGCAAAGAAAAAAGAAACATTGCTTTTTCTTTTTTCCATTAAAAATACCAAGATCTGCTAAGGGCAAATGTACAATAACTAATGTATACTATTTTTAAGAATATTGCCTGAATCCACACATTCTATAGGTCACAATATATTAGTTTCAAACATGAGGATCAGTTCAACAACAGGAATGCTGTTGGGTTTCTCTCTTTTTAGGAAGGCAGAAATTTTTATTTTTTTTTTTCATTGAGACAAAACTTTATCATGGTGCCTAATACATTTACAGAGGTCTGCTTTTTTGTGTTTTGGGAAAACAAAACACTTCCTGAAGCAGAGTAACTGCACCTGCAAAATGTGTTATTTTTATGACTGGCAAAACCTTTGCTTTTATAGCAGATACTTTTTTAAGTATATAACATTTACTCTGGGTAACAGGTATGCTTGCCTCATTTGTGGTAAAAGTGCTCACTATATCTATAAAGTCACTCGCTCCCCAGAAATTACCAAAATATTCACTACTTCTCATCTGTTAAAAAAACATGGTTTTCTCCCAGGGAAACAATTGGAATAAATTTCTAATTTTGTATCTACTTACAAAATCATAAGCAAACATCTCTTTGACAATAGGCACACCTCAGCTTATCTCAGTCTCACGAATTCCTTATACTGAATAGACTGAATTTATTATGCCTACTAGCAATGAAAATAATTCTCTGAATACTAACCAAAGCCTCCAAATCACAGTCCTGTCCCCACAAACTGCTTAGAAGTCAACACATGCTATTGAGCACATCCTGAAGAACTGTCAGCATCTACTACAAGTGTCAGACTAGACTCCACTGTCTCATTGCCTTTTTTGAGCCTATTGATAATGGTGATGAAAGGATCTCTCCCTTTACCTCAAAGAAGCTAGTACGAATCTTTTATGGCATCAAGGTTTTGCTTGTGATAGTCCTCTGTTAGCCTGTTCCCCAGTTTTTGTACTGTCATGCAGTGACAGAATTCAAACTATACTGTGGTACAAATGACTCCCAACTAAAGCATTGACAAAAGCACATTTTATTGCCTGACGTTTAACTACGTAACCACGGAAAAAAAAAAAATAAAGCAACAAAGAGTGCATTTAGAGAGTGTTCTTCTTTAACAGGTTCAGAATATGTCCCAATCTATTGAAGTTTTAAATCTACGGACTCAGAGGGATTTCCAGTATGTTTTAAAAATGGAAACACAAATGAAAGGGCTGAAGGCCAAGTTTCGGCAAATTGAAGATGATCGGAAGACATTAATGACAAAGCATTTTCAAGTAGGTTTTATTTTAACAATAACTTCGAAAGCCTGCTGGAAGCAATGTACTAAGCAGCAATGCATGGACTGATAAGATCTCAGTTTAAAACGCTCATACAAGAGCAACATTAAAAAGAAAAGCATAATAAATCTGCCTTTATGATGATAATCTTTTGTTCTGTTCAATTTAATTGTAACAGAGAGTAACTATTAATTAAGTCATTAGAGAAATGTCACAATAAACAGATTCCTGTTTTTTTCTGTACCAATATGCATGTCATACTGAGAAATTTATATTCATTCAAGCTCCAGTGATAAATGGGGAGATCCAATGGAATTAATAGCAAACAGCTAGAGAGTTCTGCACTTTTAGTGTTGTCTGACATTTACTGCAGCTGAAGGGAAGAAAGCCTATAATAAATCAGGTTATTGTAATTTTTATCCAGTACAATTAAGATCTAATTTTGCATCTGAAGGTTTGCTATTTTGAATTTGGGATAGGGAGGAGGGCAATCATTCCCAGTCACATTTCTGTGATTAAAAAAAGACTTCCATAGAATTTTAATGACAACAAAAACTACAAGTCAATTTTTGTGAGGAAGGGGGGTTGCAAAGATTACAAAACAGCATTGTGCATTCTGAAAAAGCTATGTGAAGTACTCGTAAGGAAAAAATGTTACAAGAGCATATTTAAGTTCTTTAAATATCAAGTCTGCTAAACTGGTATTTCAAGACTACAAGGCAGCAAACTAAGATCCAGAAATACACTAAGGATTACATTATGTTAACCAAATATATATTTTTGTAAGTGTTTATTAAAGTTCATGTAAAATGGACTTAATTTTAAAGCTGATGCTAAAGTTAGATAACTGAACAATTACATAGCTAAAGGATCTAATATTTTTCAGAGACACTGAATATCCAACAGGTCTTAATAATACCAGGAACTAAGTACACTAATGCTCTGACTACCAAACTTTATCTCATCATTCTTAGTTCAGATTAGAGCACAGACTTCCGGTTACTTTTAGGTAGTAAGAAACATCTCTACCTTTTTCCCCTTCATCACTCATTTCTACAATAACAGCACATTTGTGCAATACCGTTATACATTCTGTATTCTCATTATAGTTTTCCTTAGGAACAAAATACCAAAATTTGAATGTCTGATACACAATGTCAAAGGTAGCATATTTCTGCAGTACTCTAACCTTTTAAATATTTGGTATTTGTATTGGCCAGTCATTTAACTTCAGTTTGACAGTTTTCCAGGAGTATAAAACAGATTTCCAGCCAATCAAGTTATAAAGTAATTTAAAAGGTCAACACAATACAATATGCTCTGGCTTTCTAAAACTTTATCTACTAAAATTCCATCTTCCCTGAGACAAAGAAACTCATTCTGGGTATGGCATAACCCCTCATATCAGCTGGCACAAAGTGCCAGAATATGTCTACCACCTATCCATGTTGCAATACAAATTAGTTCTTGTACCACTTATCATAGAAACAAGCTACGTGTCAGCAGAAACCAAGAAAATTTTCTTTATCATAAAAATATCAGAGCCATCTTTATATCATTTACCAAAATGAGATGCTTTAATGCTGTGGTTCCATGTTGATGAGAAACCAAGAGTACAAAACTTGATCCTGATCACACTAGAGCTTATGGTCATGCTTCTGTCAAATCAGCATTTATGACAGGCCAGAGATATCCAATGGCCACATAAAGTTACAGCAGTCTGCCCAAATGATACCTTCTCTGGCACAAATCCTATCAGAAATAAGTGACCTTCACTAATTCTCTTAAACACTTTTTATCTTCCTGAGTTTTTACAAGCTTTGTATTTTTTTTCCATCATGGTTTGCCCATGATTTTTGTCAGTACATTGCCCCACAGAACCAAAGCCTAAATTCATAAATTTGAAATGAAGTAGCAAAAACTTTGGCTTTTGTACCTCCACTTTCTACATCACAAAGCCTGCTCTTCTTGTCATCAAGGAAAATGTAACTATTCATTTTAACAGGCATAAAGTAGGCTCAAGTTTTTAATAAAATTAGTCAATAGTTTTAACTGTAGACAAAAGACTCTTCGCTTCTTTGTTTCACTAATTCTGCTACTATAAGTGGAAGACTCCATAAAAATAGAACCAATACAACTCCCAATACTCACAAATTCATAATGATGTATCTGCTTATAATTTAAAATGCAATTTTCTAGCTATTGAGTTGTCCTGTGTGCAAAACATACTTTCTAACACCACATATTAGTCTTTGAGTAAAATAATATATCCTGTATGAAAGCAATTGTTAAAACAATATGGATATATTAGCTAGGCGATGAAGAGATACTGCAGAATTCAAGCTGTCTTAGAATATGTTCAAGAGACAAAAATTCAGAGGTAGCTCTTCAAGCAGCTCAGATGCTGACCCTGCCTATTAGTTTCTTTCACATCTCCTTATCAAGAATGCGTCTGGCATCATTATGTTATTTACTCTGGAATTGTCCTACCCTGTTTGTTGCATCCTTTAATAGAAGTGATGTAACAATCCATACACATATTCTCACAGTGACTACACTAACCTCTAACCACATTTGCTTCTGCACCTCTTGTGCTTGAGCTTCCATTTTGTTCTCTTCAGCTTTCCTTTTTCCCATGCTGACTACTCCAGCTATTCTTCAGGACTTGGGGTTTTTTTTAACTATTAAATAGCCTCTCCCTGTGTGTCCTCATCTGTTCCCAATCTCTATTACCTCGTGCTAGTACCTAAAAAATTTTATTTCCATCCTTTGCCTTGTTTTGTCCAGGCTTGTACCTCCTGATGTGTCTCTGGCATTTGCTAACAGGAGACCTGCTGTTTCCTCAAATTATGAACAGATAGGCAAATCTCTATATGCAGATGGTAACATCAGGGACAAACCTCTCTGCTTTTCAATAAAGCAAAACCTTTTGACTGCAGAGATTCTTCAAAAAAATAACCACCAAACAAAAAACCTCAAGCAATTAGTTTAAATTTAATATAGCCCATACAAATAGCACATTTAAAAGAATAAGGAATGAAAGATGAGAAGCCAATATAGGTTACAAATTGAGACAAGTTCTCAAAGTATGAGACTCAGCAAAAGTCTGAGAAAGGGGCTAGTCAAGATTCCAAAGTGGAGCCTTATTTTATTGAGCCAACATCTGAGAACAGGATTGGTAACACAACAACTGCTTATGGAAAAAAAAAAAAAAAAAAAAAAAAAAAAAAAAAAAAAAAAATTTGAAAGTCCAAAAAAGGAAACAACTGAGGGATTTAAAAGATGCCAAGGGTGTAAACAGGATAAAAAAAAAAAAA